>JAQNCA010000032.1:5846197-5888719 GCA_029783725.1 Acanthurus tractus
ATGGAAAGGAAAAAAACTTTTTTTCAAAGACTATTTTCCAGTCTTTGCTTTTGTTTGTGAAATATTGAGTAATTTTACCTCATTGAAACCAGTAATTTGCCTTTCAAACATCTCACATTGTTTCATTTAAGCAGTAATTTAACCACTTAAGAGATTTAGAGGGGGGTGAATGTGTCTCTGGTGGAGCTGATAACAACTTACAGACATCTGAACCAAGACAATAGGCTACAACTACATGCTGTTTGTAAAGGGGTCACAAGAACAACAAACTTTATCTGTGACAATACACTCTGTTCCGTGATCGTATAACAAGTCTTTACTTTATTGCAATGGCAAACAAAACTACAATGTAGTGAAACAGAAGTATAAAGACCTATCCTTATACTGCTCTTAGGGATGAGACTTGAGTAAATATCCCCGTAAGACACACGCATTCAAATGTAATTACATTTAACAGATGTGTAGTCGCATGGAAAACAGTAGAAGTTTAAATCAGGACACAACTTGACAAACTTTAACAGAGAAATCTTTATGTGAAGCCTTAAATGTTTAGACTGTGTCATCGAAGTTTTCATTTCACTCTGAGGTCGTCTTTATCTGCAAGGTTTTGGTTTTTTTTTACAAATTTTTAATTCCTTTCATTGGTGTCCTTTTTCTCTAAAGAAGAATAACACACACACAAACACACACCCCGGTTATAACAGTAATGCTGCCCGTGATTTAAATGCAGCCACCAACACACACGCCATCCCAATAGCGTTCTGAAACACGGGGAAGGAAAAGTGTAAAGATTGATGGCTCAAACTGAGAAATACCGACCGAGTTTCAGCTCCACCGCTCACGGACAGTTAAAAGTTTACAGCCCAACTTTTGCTTCATTGTCAGTGTGAAATATCGTTTTTCTGCCAGTTCCCTGGAGTTTAGTGGTCTCCCCGGTGAGAAGACCCAATAAATCCTGTCTACACTGGACACCCGCCAGTGAGCATAGTTTCATTTTTTCTAAACTTAGGTTTAATGGGTTTCGGCAGAGATATATGGAGTATCATCACAAAGCAGATTTTACAGCACCTTACATGTGCTGCGTGAGGCCAAGCTGCACATCCGCTGCCAGTAATCGAAAAAGCGCATCTGCAGATCCGCACTAACAGACTGAGATGATGATCCGTGCTGAAACAAAGCTGGCCTTATTTCCATCTGCATGACAACGGCTCTGTCAGTCATGGCATGAGCATCTCTTAGGCCCATTAAAATAGCTTATAAAACATTCATTACCAAAGAGAGAATGCGTTTGGTGGTAAACATAAAACACGACTTGTCAGTTCGCATTAAAGGGTTTAAAGGGATCACATAGAGGCAAGAATAGCAGCTCATGACATCAAGAATGTGACTTGGCTGAATCATTTCAAACATCGATGGCACCAAATAAAACAAGTCCAGAGAGGAAGATACAAAACAGTTCGTCTTTGCACACAAAATAAAGTTTTCCCGTTTGCGCCAGTTCAGAAGTCACTTACAAAAGGTTATTTAAGTCATGTGGCGGTGGTTACTTCTGCTTAAAGCGCACAGTGTCCAACCATTCATGCACTAATGAACTACAGTTAAATTACACATTTAATCAAATCACGGTCGATGACGTCGGAACTTACCGGAGTGCGGTGTCCTGGCGCGCGGAGGTCCAGGCCAACGTTTACGGATCGATATTCCAGCAGAGTTCCGCTAATGAGTCGGAAGCTTTTATGAAATGTTAGTTTAGGATTTCTTTGGTGGGTCCCAACGATAAAAGCCCGCGACGTGAGACTCACTGTGCGTCAGGTTCGTCCGCTCCCCGCTCCAGCTGCGCTTTGACGCACTCGTGGACGTCGAGGGGCTTTATAACCTCAAGCCTGGAGGCTGCAGAGACAGCCAATCGTATTGCGGACACGAGCATCATTCTCTCTCTGCAGTCGGGGCGCATGCACGCACAAACTTTTTTTTTTTTCACACCTTTCCCAAACAACACACATTAATTTAACAGACTCTGTTTTCACTGTTTGCGGCTCTATAAAACAAAATTAAAACTTCTTGTAAAACGGCTGCTTATTGGGGCGGTTATTCACACGTAGCGCAGGTACACGGCGGAGATGAAAGGGGAGTTGTCTTGTGACGTGGTGAAACGCTTCAACTGCGGCTGTCATGGGAATGGTTCAGACCGCAGGGCTCTTCCCCGCAGGACCTCACTTCAAAACACAAGACAGTCTTTGCAAGCTCCCTGACATCTGCACCCTTTCCAATTCATAGAATCTAACAGAAGATTGCTTCATTTTCAACGTACTGATCACTGTAGAGACACAGTATTCTGTGAGGAAGGTGGTTCTTGTAAAGTACATCAACATGACTTTACATATCTGATGCTCAGATCCAAAATGATAAAGCAGTGAATCACGTGCAGATCTGTTCAGGTTCATGTGTCCATTATTTAAAGGAGAGACTGTTCTTTACACTTGGTGGCATTTACACAGAAAGGCTAAACTTTTACTGTTCTGAGTGACAGAGTGAGCACAAGACTTTTTAAAAGCTTTTCAATCATAGTAAATGGTGATTGTAAGTTTAGATCCAATAAACACTGAAATCATGTTGGTGACTGGGGCTGCATTTGTCTTGCAGAGGTGATGACAGTGAAATGAACTGTTGATACAACTTTAACATGCAAATGGCTCATTTGTCATTTTTTTTTCTCCAGTGTTTTGCAACTATTGAATTTCTTGTAATGTTCAACTTTAGTATTCAATAGTTGCAACACACCCACTTATCTGCTTGCATGCATGTGTGCACATTATTCAGCCCGCTCGCTGTCCCGCTGTTTGACGTCACCGCCACATGGCAGGGATACATTATGAAAGAGAAACCACAGATAAACACACCGCTAATAAACTAAAATAATAAAAAGCAACTCAGAGCATTCATTGTCTCAGTGCTTGTGACACATCCCATGCACACACACAAGCACAGACACACACACACACACACATGCACATGCCTTTGCACATGTGTGAACAAAGACTGCAAACACACAAAAAAGCAGGCGCAATCTCATAAACCTTCCTGCACCTCACACCATCACCAACGGCCCTGCTATTAAACCAGTGGGCACACACACACACACACACACACACACACCCACACACACAGGACTAACAAAGGACCTCTATGTAGAGTCTGTTTAATGACATCCATCCCCTGCTCCATTAGGAAGGTCACTATTTCTGGAGCTTCATTATTGTCATTAGCACAGTCTCATATTATTAAACCATTAACAGACATTATCACTATTATACGCATGGTTATATGCATTATGTCTCCCGAACTCAATATTGCAATGCTGCACCTGTGTGTGTGTGTGTGTGTGTGTGTGTGTGCGTGTGTGTGTGCTGTTGTCCACGTTGCTGTGTAGTCGATGTGACTTTGGCAGAGTAACTCTGGATGTTTGATGTAAATCTTTTCCTGCTCTGCTTTTGCAAAAGAAAAACAATCTCACTTTGAACTAAACTGTTTCTCTCCTGACAGAGTCCAAATATAAAGAAGATTCTTTATTAACCCCAAATGTGAGACAGAGAGAAAAAACAAGGTGTGAGAAATGATCTCATTTTGAATTGAGCTCATGCTGAGGAACAAGGTAGAGCTCCATCTTCAGGCTGACGAACAGAGGAGAGGAACCTGATGAATGTCTCCCTGCACCACATGGTTCCTGGGGTACACAGACGCTGTCTTCAAACTTATAAAGAGTCTTTATTTCTGACATCCTGAAGGCTGTTCGGTAAAAGAGTGTCATTTTTTCTGGGAATGTTTAAAAAGGCCTCATGTTACGAGAACTTTTCTATCAATTCATTTCCTCTGCAGTGACTTAATCATTAGCTATTTGTACTGGAAACCGCTAAACCGCACAATTCATTCTTCCTCTTAGTTGTAATGAGACTAATCACATTTTTAACACAAGCTACATTCAAATCAAACAAGACCCAATTTAAGTCACAAAAAGAATCTTTCTTCTTTATCATTTGTCTCCATTGGCTCGACCTCCTGACCTTTTGAGTTTCTTAAATCAGAAAAAACCCCACACTGTATCACAATAGCAGCACTATCAGATAAAATAGAAATATTTGATAATTTGTGCTTCATTTTATTCATTTATTTCCCCCAAAATTTAGTCAGAGATATTGAGCATCCTTGCATGAATCAGGGCCTTGAACAGAATATGAAATAAATCTGTGTTTTTTTAAATGAAGCAGTTACTAGTTTCTAACAACTGACCACCACTGGCTGCTTCAGACGAAGACTTGAGTGTTTATTTACAGTAAATCAGCTTTAATGACGCAGATATGTTGAAAATATAAAACGCCATGTGCATCAGACACTTCAGAGTTATCTCGCACCGTTTCCAATCACATCTGGCTTTTTGTCTGTTAAAATAATATATGACTATCATGTGAAAACCCTGTAATGCCAATTTTGCTGATTTTCATGTTTTCTCTTCATATAAAGGATTACATGCTCATCCATGCGGTGAAAAAAAAAATTCTCTGAATTCTTAAGAGGCTTAAGAAAACCTTTGAACCTTGCTGTAGAAGGTCAGCAGATATGAAGCTGAAAGCAAGACTGTTTTTCTTGGTTTGAATCAATAAAAAAATATGAAATGATATTGAGAACAAATCTCAGCAAAGGGTTTTGAGGTCTGTCAAAAGCCACGGCCGGCTGGCTTTTTGATACTGATTATGAAAGGAAATTCAACAAATCATTAGCAGACAGACAATTGGACGTGTCTAAGCTGATGACTTATGCTAAATCAGCCGCTCAAGGGTTTATTATAAGCTTTGACATAAATCAGTCGAGGCTGTGCAGCACGAGCAGCAAATGTTTTCTATTGACTCTGAGGACAAGCGTGAGGAAATGTTTCTGTTGGCTGCAAATCTAAAACTCATGTCTAAAACCAATAACTCTTATTGCAGCCCTGCAAAATGAGCATCTGCCAAATGAACGTTTAAAATGACGCTGCACGCTGAAGCTGCACTTGCAAGGTGGATTAGATGTTACCTGCACTGTAATTGTCAGGCTATGAAAAACTTCAAGAACATGGAGGATGTGGAGGACATGATGACACACACAAAGAAGGTCGAACTGAGAGACTCATCCCATAATGCAGGGCCATTAACGGTTAAAACATGAACATCTCCCACTGGTTCATGTTTTTCTTTTTGGAGAACTCTTGAACTCTGACAACAGAGGGATTGGCACAGAAGGGGAGAGCAAGTTCACTGAATGGTCTCACGCAGTGATTTACTTACACAAACTCACACACACACACACACACACACACACACTGAGAGGATAATTGAGTTTTACAACAAAAGACCGCGCACAGAAAAACATGAATGAAGGCAAAACATTTTGCAGAGGCAATCAAAAATCCTCTGTCCCATGACTCCTCCAACTAACACCACCCTTCCTGCTCTGCTGCACCCCCCCCCCACCCTGACATTGCAACACAGACACCAAGACACATATGCACTGTGTTGTAAGCTTGCAGCTGTCTGGATATTTTCTCCAGGCTTCTGATGTCCCGAGGGACCAAAACCTTAAAGTTGTAATATTTGTGCCAGGTTTACGTTTGTGAGTGATTCTGTGTCCGATTCTTAAGGCCAAACATGGCTCGTACAGGGACCATAAACTCAATCTTACATATATCTGAGCAAAGAAAAATCTGGAAAAATGTACTTAGCCAACGGTAAACTCATTCAACCATATATCATGATGAAAAGGCAGCGTTAGCGTCACTCCATATCCACAGTTTCCTTAACAACTATGTGAACAGCCTGGCAAGGAAGAGACCGCACTTAGTTCTGATATTCCTGTTTCCTCTTAGTTGCTCTCATCAATTCTTATCAGCAATAAGAACATCAGCCAATGTGAGCTTCCTGCACTGTACTGAACGTACCTTTTTTCACAATAGTGGGGCTACTTCCAAAGATTTCCTCAGCCAGTGCTTTCACTTTCAATCCCTAAGGGCATTGATTTCATCCTGCATGTGTGTGAAGATAAAGTTCTCTTATCCTCTCTCTCTCACCAATGTGGAATTCTGTGTGGCCTTCATCAGAATCTGAAAGCTCCTAACAGTCTCCAGCCTTGCAGCTCACATCAGCAGTGACGGAAAGTTGCCTTCTAGTTGGTCGGCGAGGAGGTATGAGGCATGATCAAAACTTTTTGACATTTTCAGATGTTCTCGATGTGCATGAATGAGCATTGCTGAGTGCTGCACAGTTATTTGCATGAAGCAGGGGCAAGCAATAACAAGTTTTCCAAGTTTTCATTGCTTGATCATGATCAGCACATGAGCAACACATGTTTTTGTGACAACTGGTACGTACGTGCATATTTGCAGTCCCCTGACTCCTGAGCAGAGAGTGAGAGGATCTCAGTCAAATGCCCAGAATGATTCAGACTTCACGTCAAGGATCATCGCTGGTGATAAGAGCTGTGTCTACTGCTTTGATCCAGAGACCAGACGCCAGTCTGTATGGAGGAGAGCCTGTTCTCTCTCAATTTGAAGAAGGCATGTCGGGACACAAGGCCAACGAAGAACTCGCTGGTGTTTTTCGCTGACATAAGCTACAAAAGTTATGTACTGTGGTCAGAATCCAACACTGAGTACTACAGTGACATTCTGAGGCTTCAGCCCAAATTGCTCAAACTGTGAGTCATTTGATGTCAGCAGGGCTTTTCAGCATAACAACATGCCTGTTCAGAGCGTACTGGAAACCTGGGAGTTTCTCACCTGCGACAGCACAGCACAGTTGTCGTTCCTCACTCCTCGTTACCATCAGATTCTGGTCCCTGCAACTTTTTTTCTGCTCCCCAAAATGAAGTTTGGTCTCTGGCTTGCAGATATCGGCCAAAGTTTCAAGTTCATGATGACATCAAAAACACTCACAGCTCAGGTTGTTGATGGTAAAGGGATTTATCTAGGGATACTTACCCAAGAAGGCTATAACTCATACTTGCTACATGCAAATTCCCAAAAAGTGCTCAATTCATGAGCAACAGGATCATGTCTCAGAAACTTTTTATCACACCGTCCTATCAAAAGTTCTTTTTTTCTCACAAGACATCTTGGAGAAGAAGAAGGCCTGCTGTTTGTGCTGTTTACTGGGCTTGCCAGCGCTGGCCCTCTGAAAAACAGTCGTGTTAAAGTGTCAGATGACTGGTACACTCCTTTTTGCTCTAATTACCATGTGAACTTAAAAACTGGGTTGGCAAGTCCCAAAATTGTCTTCAAAACCACTTGTGATTACCATCATACATCTCCCTGTGATGGAAGGGATACACAGTAAGAGTAATGACGACTCTTGTAATTATCCTGAACATGAGCCCAGTGGTTCATGTCTTAACCACACGGCTGTTGCAATACCCCGTGTTCTGGCTACTTTGAAGGACCCAAAACAGGGATGTGAAACATCCTTAGGATATTTTCCCATAAGAAGTATGAATTGTGCATTGACCATTTTACTTGCTTTAGATTGGAGGAATATCCGAGTGTGTCAAGCTGAGTGGTGTGTTTTTCCACCTGAGGCTACTGGAAATAACAGCAGTACTGTTGTTCTTACAGAGCTTCCAGCCACAGATGAGAAGCAAACAGCTAGACTGTGGTGGCTTATCATCAACTTACAGGCTGGCGTTCATCCAACCATCACTAAGCTGGTGTTCATCCATGTTTTTTAGGACAGTCTAAATTCCTGTCAAGACTAAACGTGTGGAATCTGCTCCCCTCCTCTCCTCCCGGTCCTCTCTGCCGGAGAGATTCAGAAATGGTGAGATGTCAATCAATCCATGGTCCAACAGCACTATGGTACACATGGTTTCACCTGTTTCTGGCACTGGGCTAACCTGTCACTCAGGACTTGGGATCCCAGTGCTGAGAAGATGTCATGATGGGCATGGTGCTTGGTTAAAGGGAAGCTCTTGAGGATTACATCCTGGATGAAGCACGTCTGTGCACGTGAGCTTATCAAATGGTCTGGTGTACGTGCGAAATGATCTTGTTGTAAAAAGTGCCACGAGGAAAGAGGAAGTCTATTTTTGAGTTCTATTTTTGTGTGCTTCCTTTTCTAAAGGAGGGGGATCTGCCTTATCAATTACCCCTGCCTGAGTCATGTGTCAGAGTCTGGGGATGGGTCAGCTGTTGTTGTATTATGACGTATCAGCGAAACATTGGTGTGAAGCTTTTTTTTTTTTTCCCCCAGGTTGGCAATGTTCTGTTTGGGTCTTTACTGAGCCAGTTCTTAGACTTTGACTAGACTCAGATCTTTTTGGGAGGGGACTGGATTCAGAGTTATATGGTGTCATGCATAGGTCACTTTTCAAAGCACGCACATAAATGTAACGGTTCTTGGCAGGTTTTAAGGCGTGCTGATGTCTGTTGTAGACATCTCTGTTTTGCATGGTGGCCTGCAGGGAAAATGCTCTCTGCAACAAAGCTGTGTGTTTGGCAGCAAGGTGGAGCGGCTCCGGCTTTATTAATATATCCATGTCCAAATCCAAGTCAAAACTTCCTCCACTCATTTGCAGTGCTGTTTTGGCACTGATCACAAGTGTTCGAGGCAATCATTTTGTTCATCTCTAAATTCATGCAGTCATACTCTTTTGAATGGAGACAGTGGCGTTTAAAAGTTCAGAAAGGTTATGTTATCCGTATCCTGATGCACTGTCTGCAAACCTGTCATCTGTCTTATTTGGACGTAAAGCTTTTAACCCCACACTCTATCCTCTAATAGCTTGGTTTGTTTTGGTGTGTAGCCAAGCACAGTGGCTCCAATAAAATGACACAAATTGGACCACAAACTCCCACTTTAATGTGATTTTTTTCCTGAGACCTTCCCCCCCAACTGATGTTGTTATTGCTTTTAAATGTTTTTTCATGGAAAGTGTATAAAACCCATGACCAAATTAGCCATATATTATGTCATGTCATTATGTCATTTACTTATGGATGCAATTACACTAAAAAACAAATCAGTCCCCTTTTTGTTAGGAATTCTCTGGACTCCCCTCAAGGACCCATGATAGTCCCCAGACGCCGCGCCGACCACTTGCCAAACAGATGACGCGTTAGGTTTTTATGTGGTGTCGTTAACTTCCCTTCTTCTGCTTCGCAGCTGGGAGAGGTGGAGATTTGGATATCATCTCATATACAGCTTAACGCTATGTTGTTGTGTCATTGTTATGGCAGGAGGGACAATTATTAGACTTCCTCTTAAGCCAACATGGCCGTGATAAAGAGCTCCCTCGACAACATAAAGGGAGACTTACAACATATAACAAGCATTCTTGGATGAGATCCATCCCTGAGCCCCAGTGGAACATGGATAAGTGGAGAGATGGATGGACTTGCATTTTACTGCTGGATTTGAGGCTGAGTGTTGAACTGAAATAAATTTGGGAAGAAAAGCATATAAAGGATGAGTGGAATGAAGAATCATCCTAATCTGGCCAAAGAAAACACCATTTATGCACTAATAATTTTCCCATTCTTCTTGCCTGCTCTTTGCTTCTATTGTACTTGCAGAATAACAGTGTGGACTGAGGGAGGGAGGGGGATGGTTACAACAAAGCCCCACTTTCACCATGCAGAGACGACCTACAGAGTCATGTGTGTGTGTATGTGTGCATATAGCATGACCATATCTTTCTTGGGTCTGAATGTAAAGTTTTAGAGCCATTCGAAGAAGTTTGCAGATTTTGCAGCCAAAACATTGTTTTTCTGGCTTTTCATGCCAGACCAGATCATATTTCTGAATTTGCCAGTCATTCCTCTTTTTTTCCAGTTCTCAAGGGTGTTATTCGCATTATCAACCATTGAACAAATGCCTTTTGATACATTTGGGAAGAACTAAAATCCAATCACAGCAACAAAAACTGTGACACTAAGTGATATGTGTGAGTTGGGGTGGTGCTTCGTCCAGTTCCAAGCAGAAAAAAAGGCCATTTGGTTTGCAAAGGCTTTTTAATTTACAGCTGAATTCTTCATGAATGTGTTTCTGAAAACATTTTGGGAGAACAGGCAGTGCAACATCCATCCTTACTGCCAAGTTTGACAGTTTGATCTGAATTTTGCAGCCTGTTGGGAGCAGCGATATGCGTGTCTTTTCAAGAGCTCAACCTTTAACGCCTCAGATTGGCCCGACGCTGACCACGCCGGGTGGAAATCTGTCTGAATGAAAAGGGTGTCAGAACAATCTGCCAGAGCAAATAAATCCCTGAGCTTGGCAGGTTGGTTTGGTTCCCAAGCTACTGATTTTTCGAGTGGGAAAGTAACTTTTGGACCATTTTGATATTTGGATGAGAAATGATACTGTGGAAGTGAGACTTACACTTTCAGATCAGAGAGTGGGTGAAACCTCCTCAAAAAAAATCAAACTGAACACACTGCGTTGAATCTTAATCCAGTGGTGGTTCAGGTTGCAACAACAGTCTCCTTATATCTGACATTATTGTGTGACTTCTTTGATTTACTTGGAGGAGTTGAAAACATTCCAGTTTGTAGTTCACAAACAAAGATCTGTTTCTGTCAAATTTTGATAACTCTAACACAAAAATTCAGTGAGTTACGCTGAGATCAAAAATATTACAACCACTCCTGCTCTCCCTGTGTTGCAGAGGAAACCTTTGTATAGAGTTTAGGATGTGAGTTGCCAGCACAGGAAAGTTAAATTTAGCTTTTTCATGTGCACACATAAGCATCCTATTCTGTGACTGACGTGAGTTCAGTGGAGAGTCCAATTTGTTGGATACATGATATTACCGCTGAGGAGTATGAAACACCCCAGGGGTATTATGAAAGACGTTGGTGAAAAACGAAAAGCAGTTTTACATTCTTACTCCCCCTCTCTCCTCCTTCCAAACTTGTCCGGTGTAATTTAAAAGATATCCTTTCAGATTTGATGGATGCTGTGGTGGGCTGGCACCGCGCTGAGCGCTGCAGAGACGGCCCGATCCTGACCTCACTTTCGTGCAGAGGTCCTCTTTTTTTCGAGGGTTCTGTGATAACCCTGAAGACACTTATTCTCTCAACATATAAACACCAAACATTCGCGCACACATACACAAAGCTCTTATCCCCAAGCTGTATCAATTCCCACCCGCCCCGCCTGGCGAGCTTTACCCTGAGAACAGGAACAGTGACTCCAGGCTGACATCAACAACTGGAAAACCTACTGCACACATCCGCTTTATTATTGGCCAAGCAACGTTTACAAGGAGCACAATGTTAGTGTCAGAGCGAGGGTTTTTTTTTTTTTTCCTGGTTTAGCAACAATATGAAAGTAAAAGACAGCTAGTGTCACAGTCAGGATAGGTGGGTACTTCCTCTACACTGAGCCCCTGTGCAGGAAACTGCTGATACACACCGACAACAGCCGAGATAGACGGAGGGAGAAACAGTCAGCGACTTGCAAACTTTTGAAACAACACAGCCAAATGTCTTTTCCACACATCTGGGACTCGGTGTTCTGCCATCCCTAGAAATTTGGTTCGCTTCGGTTAAGAATTTGTATTTCACAGGCGAAATGTGCTTAAAAATAATCTTAAACTTCCGTTGAAGTCAAATCCAATTTTTCACTTGCATCCCCCATGATGTGTAATCTTTTGTCATTTACACAAAGCATCCTTTTCAATCATCATTATTTGTCAGTTTTCATTCTTCAAGACATAAAAAGGAGAAAAGAATGAACAAATGAACTGTAAAAAAATGGATGAGCCTCCACAGTGAAACAGTAAAAACAGACACTGCAGTGTCATTCAGCCCTCCTGTGTGCAGACTGTGAACTGGCCACGGTGCAGGTGCTGTAAGCATTACTGCCTGTGTTAGTGTCTGCTGTATTCCCTCGGCCTGATGATTTCATGCTGATCCACAGCAGGCAAAACCCCCTCATGTGCTTTCAATACTACAGTTTGAGTATCGGCTGACCCTCTTACATGTATTTCCACCTTACAGTTGCTTGGTATAAGCTTTTCCATTCTAGTATTCCAAATGGCCAAAAAAAAAACGCCCCCACCCCCCAGAAAGATTGATGTTCAAATGTTAAAATGTAAAATGTGCTGCAGAGCACTGAAGCCTGGTGCCTCTCATCTGTCTTCAATCTGTTGGAAAAAAGACCAAGGCTTGATCTGAATACTCCATTTGTCAGTGGGGCCTTTTAGTCCATCCAGTCTCCTCTGCCACTGCCTTTTTTAAATCTTGTGGAAAAATTTGACAAACTGCACATCTAAAATCCATTTTTTAAAATCAAAGCCATCTGGAAAAAACTATTTTGAAATTCCTGAACCTGAAATGACTTCACCAAATTCCCCAATAAAAATACAAATCCCTCACAAATCAGTGGCTCCATGTGCCATTCATGGGTTTTGCAAATTGGATTTGAGTATTCTGTTGAATAAATATTACTTTGTGTTTGGGAATATGAATTAGTGAGAAAGGCTGTCATTCATTTCCTCACTGACAAGTACATGGCTCTGTTTTTTTTTCATTTCAGGACTAATGGGTTGTCATGCTAACTCTGGGTGTGTTAAACAGATCCTGGAGGTGACACTGTGACAAAAAAGCATAAATCAGGAAATGTGACATCGGCTCCTGAAGCAGCTGCTTCCTCACATCACCGATAGCAAAGACGGCATTGAGACTGGTTGCACCTGGCCAATCCATCCAGACCACACTCAGCATCAGCTGTCCACATTTCTCCCAGCTCTCCCGTGAAAACGACAAATTATCTTTTGTTTGATTTGGTTCAGTTGCACTTCATTTGACACCACGGAACACTTCACTTTGATGCTTCCACTAACTTACCTACTGATTTACCGTTTCATGCATTTTGCTGTGGTTTATCATTAACTGGTGTTGCTTGACCTTTCAAGTCAGACATTTCTCTTGTCATAGATCTTCAGCAGTGTTATGAATCTGTTTCTGTCACATTTATCAAAAGGACCCAAAAGCAAGAACATCAACTAAAAAAACAGAACTCTATTAAAAAGCTGATTATAAACAAAAACCACAAGAGCAAAAGACAACATGAAGACACCCAAAAAGTAAGAATATACAAAAGTTAATACAAAACAACAAACCTGAAGCATGTGAAGAACAGGCAGGAAAGAAGAGAATGAAAACAGACAAGAAAGGAAAATGCAGAGACTTTAACCACACTGAGAGTAATGAGACACAGGTTGAGTTATCAACACAGGTGAAACACATTAGGACGGGGGCAGATGATCACATGGGAGGGAAACTTGATGGGACATGGGGGAAATGAAAGAGACAAGTGTGAACAAAATAAAACAGGATGTAACTGGACTCAAACTATAAATCCTAACAGCTTTGTTTACAGAATGCTAAAGCTTCGGCAGAGGTGAAGCTCACACAGACAGGACTGCTTTACACTGCTTGCAATGTTCAACATGTGGAGTCTCTTACAGGTAAGAGTCGAGCAAAGCCTTTAAGATCCAATATTTTATTAACACCAGCTCTCCACATAGGTTTAGAAAAATGTTTGGATGGATGTTTAAATTTAGAAATGATATTTTGTGATCAGTTATTGGTAATTTCGTGTCAAGCTGAGCACGCAAGCTGACTGTAAACTCAGTCAAGCCCCTCTAACTGCAGTGTCAGTCCTAATTATGCTAGAACTCTTCATTATAATCTGCCTTAAACATTTTTTCCACTCAGTTAAAAAGAAAATAGTTAAATTTGATGGAAAAACTGACTGGACTCCCATGAATCACTTGCGTCAAACAAAAATTAAACTTTTGTCACAGTGGCTTTAATTATGAGAATAAGACCCAGGTTAAAACTTATTTGAATTGCCTTTGAAGTTGTTTGACTGTTTCTGCTTTTGTGAAATACTTTTAATATATTCTCTTTCCATTTCTATTTTTTCATGTTTGTCTGTTTTACAGGGAGGTCAGACATGGGACCAGCCATCAGACACGTCTGTTCCGCTAGGACATTTTCAGCAGATGCTTGCAGACAAAGATGTCCTCCAGTTGAAGGGTCACACTGGTGCGTGTAAACGCATGCGGCCACCCCTGAGGAATGTTGAGTATTTGTTCGCCCAAGAGTTGTTTGTCCGCTGCGGCTTCTCCTGTGTTTGCAGTGTGTTTGTGTACACATGCAAATCTGCAGGTCATTCCTGCAACCGAGGGGCTCGCCATCCGTCTCATGTATCCCATTACTCACTGGCAGACAGCGTAATTGGGGGCACAAAGCTGCCAGTTGTGTTTCGGTCAGATATCCACAAGCTGTACGTTTGCAGCAAAGACATTTCGTATTCATTGGAAGTTCCTTTCTACAAACAAAAAAGCTGGAAGAAAGAAAAGGAAACAAGAAGAGATAATGGCTGATTAAAACATGTCTGTACACATCTGAATCTCATTAAGCCAAATGTTGTTCAGGAATTTATTTAAAGATGTGGAAATGATAGCAGAACATCCTCATTTGCACAAACAGATTTTTAACACCTGGGGTTCAGGCTTGGGAAATTCCTGCCTTGATTGCATCTGAATATGTTGTATGTGCAGGTATGCTGATCTCAGAGCAGCCTGATGAGATGCAGCTCTTCAAAGCCAGTAGAGAAGAAAATGCTGTCCGTTAGGAAATCTCCAACCTCCGCTAGTACAACATCCTGTCAAAGTTAATGTTCTCGCTTCTCAACATGGATGCTGTGGTGGGATTTTGGCTGTGCTTTAGCCTGTCAGACATCTGCTTCACATTTTTCTTTCCTCCACCTCCCTGGCTGGAGGTCTCCCGAAACAGCATGTGCCATCATCACCATCATCAGGGATGGAGGAGGTGAAGAAGGAGAAGCAGTGAGTAAGAATTTGAGTTTGGGGTTCTTTTGCCATTTTTCAGATGTCCTCTTCAACATATCTTTTTAATTTTTGACTCGCATGCGGACGCTACAAAATGTAAAAATGTTGGTTGCACAACATAAGGTAAAATGTCAAGCTTATCAGATAATCTTGAGAACAGTTTATAAGCGTGTGGTCAGCTCCCTGTTGAATAATAACATATAAGTTTTGCAGTAGGAAAGATCGGCAGTTTTCTAAAACAACAAAGAATAAGACATCATGAAACTTAAAGACTCAGTGTCTCCAAGCTTTGACAAATACTCAGCTTCAGAAAGTTGTTTTTCGTCTCACATTGTTTAAATCTCAGTCTGAATTGTATAAAACCTGGCAGCAGTGATGAGATTTTTCTTAATTGAATTGTTTGGAGAAAATAAAAACTTAAGAGAAGAAAAAGAGGATCTAGAAATGTGAGCGTGGGGGTTAAGATCCTCATCATGTGTTTTTATAGTACGTTCCTGATTACAAGCCCTGTAACAACCATAGTAATAGCTATTATCCCATGTTATAGCAGCAACTGTTTCACTTCACCACGCATGACCCTCTACTTATACACAATTTTACACAGAAAACATTTGCAAAAGCAGCTCATCCAGTATGATCATATTGTCTCTCTCTGTGTCGACTACATCGATGAGGAGAGCTGCTGTTGTCACTTAACTACGGGAAGTGAGTGCTTCATCAATGGCCTGTATTGATGAGGATTTGGGGTCAATGAGGGTCTCATGTGGGACCATGCCAACATCATGATACTGGCCCTCTCCAGTTTACTCCAATCTGGAGGGGAGGCTTCCTGTAAACTCAGTGGGGATAACAAGTGGCTCATTGTGTGTGTCTGAGTACGTGATTGAGTGTGTGTGTGTGCGTGTCTTTGTGATGGTGGAAGAAGAGGGGCGAGCACAACCCTGATGAGGAGACTGTGACCAGGTGTCATGTGATGGGTGGAAGCAAACACAATGGCCACTTGAAGGAGAAAGTAAACAACATTAACCTCTGTTGGTATCTTCTTCTGCATCCAGCCCACACACACACACACACACACACAGAGTCACACTCCCCTACAGGAGCTCTCTACA
The DNA here is from genome assembly GCA_029783725.1 of Acanthurus tractus. Classification (NCBI taxonomy): domain Eukaryota; kingdom Metazoa; phylum Chordata; class Actinopteri; order Acanthuriformes; family Acanthuridae; genus Acanthurus; species Acanthurus tractus. Next base: position 5,862,193 of record JAQNCA010000032.1, read on the forward strand.
ACCATGTAACGACCCACTGCTTTAGGCCTGGGGTGTTTGAATTTCATTTTAAATCCCACAGAGCATGTAGGACTCCACCCTACTAGTCCAAATAACAGGATAACCCATATACCCATCTTTAAACCTTTGAGGGGACTTCTAGAGGTATTCTCCTGGGTTGAATACCTCCAGAATATATGCTTTGGTTTTCTCTCCCGTGTGCAAACATGGTTGTACTGACTTTTCCATCCAGTTTAATCCCTCAACATGAGTTTTCACTGAAGTGGATAGGAGCAGGACTTTTACACAGAGTAAAATGTTCCAACCTGAATATTTCAGATGTCTTCTGCATCACTTTCCACACCCCAAAACCCAGTCTGGCATGTGTGGTATCTGTGGGAACTCTGGGGTCTCCTCTGGAATTTAAAATGGAGGTCCTCATGTTTGAACAAAGATTGGGTGCATAATACGAGCTATGTATCAGATTTTATGAGAAATAAATACCCAGCAATCTCAAAAGAACATTAACCGCCATTCTAAAAGTATTTCCAGACAATCAGGATTTTTTGAAAGATCATGCTGTCAATGTATTTCCTAATCCTAGTTGATGGAAATAATATATGCCCTTACACTTTTTGTAGAACAGAAGAGAAAATACCAGAGCCTTATTTTGTATGAAAATGTGAAATACTGGATGGAAACATGAGGATATGGGTCTAACCTTGTAGCTGCTGGCAAAAGTGCTCAAACAGTTTCACTTTGTGCAAATTAAACTGGACATGTTTATTACTACCCTCCCGTTTCTGTTTGGATCAAGAAAAAGAAGCACTGGCAGGAAACCACCACCTCTAACACCTTTATTTTTTTTACCTTTCTTCCTCTCACACTTCAGTGTGTAAATGCATTTAGAATGAGTCCTTTATTTGTGCCATTTTAGTTCATTAGTTCATGTTGCATTTCATGAATGTCTCATAAAATTGCCCCACATTTAAAACTAGCAGAAAATATTTATGTTTCATTCCAGATGTCAATAATCCTTCTCCAGTAAACAAGGCAGTATAATGTTGAACTGTTTAAAGCTTGCAGCAGAGTTTGTGGGTAGAATGGGTGTTGTAATGTTCAACATATTTTACATTTGTGAAGTATTAATCTATAAGTTGTGGTTTCTTCTGTTAGTTTCCTTGAGCAGCTCAACAAGAAATGGCCAATCAGACTTTTTTTCCCCCAAAGCTGTGGTTTAGTGGAAAACAACCATGGATCGATTTAAAAATTAAATTACTGTTAAAGCAGAGAAAAACAGTATGAGGGTAAGAATAAGTCCTTGTTGTTGTATTCAAGGACTCCTCAACTTCTGATGTGGAAAATGATATTCAGTGACTTAAATTAAATTGCTGAAAAAACCCAGATGTTGCACCGTTCTTGAAATTCCGTTAAAGAAAAGAAAAGAAAAGAAAAGAAAAGAAAAGAAAAAATAATCACACAAAAAAGCCAAAATGGAGTAAGAACACGTGTGATGCAGTTCAATAAGGAAATATGTCTTGCCCACCCTTTTGAACACATTTTGGGAGCTGATAAAAAATATTATTTCTGAAAGTGAAACTTTTAAAGAGGCTAGTAAAAAGACGAGAAAAAGTATCTTTTACAGAATCACTTAAAATAATTTTACACATTTAGGTTGTTCCCCTGTGAAAGTTATTCTTGCTTTGGTTTCATTTGGTGAGTCACTTCAGTGTTGCATGATTAGTTGCTGTGCTTGTGTCGTTTCTGTAGGCTGTTGCATATGATCAGAGTTGCTAGCTGCCTTTAAGTCCACCTGCAATGAAAATTCCTGGTCATATCGTTCACATACCTAATTATGTGAGCCAAACAAATCACAAAAAAATATGTTTCTTTGTATTTTCACATCGATGTTCAAACACATTTTCTTCCTGCTAAAAATAAGTCACATGACTTTAAGCATCTTGCCCTGGGCAGTTTCAACCAATACTACCATTACATCTACCTGTCAAACAATCTCTTGCTAGCAGCAAAGTAAAATCACTGCCAGAAAACATCAGGAAAGAGTTGTAGCAGCTGTAGTTGTTATCATGGCAACAAGTTGTAGCAGTAGCCTATTGCTGATAGGAAGGCTGTAGTTTGCAGTGCTAAATCTTATGTTGTTTTCATGACTTATTTGTAGTTTAGCAGTAGTTTGTATTAGTAAGTGGTAAGTAGGTTTATAGTAATGCTAGCTAGGCTGTAGCAAGGCTAGCATTAGCCTCTAACTCTGTGTCACTCATATTCATAATTCCATATTCCTCCGTGATTCCTATGATACAGCCCACTTTTAAAAGATTCAATCGTGAATATCTTGCTCATCAAACAGTTAACAAAAATAAAAATAAATCATGATTTGCAAGTGGGATACTCTCAAAATGCTGTTTCATGCTCGATTTCAGCATCTTATGCTTACTAGACAGCTGACACACCTCTTGTTTCTCTAGTTTAATGAAGAAAAAGTGTTTCTGTTTTTTCCCACATAAAGCTCTAGCAAAGGTTAAGTTAGGAAGAGTCCTCATTTCCTCTGACAACTTTTATTGTTTTTCGCGTCCAGGAATTTTTTTTTACCTTTTCACTCCTTTCGTTTAATCAAATTTGTAACTAAAAGTTGTTGTTATTCAGTGAAAAATAATGTGTCTTTTTATAGAGATTGTTAAAGTTATGGATTCACTGAAGGAATAAAAAGCCTGATGGGTCAATAAAATCCATCTGCTCTGGCAACCTTTTTTTTTTTTTACTTTATTATACTATAATATTATAAAGGAATTTATTTTTTTAATTCTTGGTTTGTTGTTATCTTTAAAAAATGTTATGGCAATTCATTGTGTAAGTTTCCATCCCGGAGAGTCATTAAAAATTTGCGAACCCATGCTCTAAAAACCCATTACACAGTTACACAAATGCGTGACCATAAAACAATATTTATTTTTTTGTTAGATGATTTCATCAGTCAGTAATGACATGCTTGTATTTTGAACGAATGGATCAGCTGATTTATTCAAATGTCTCATTGGAATAGAATGAGAAACAAATGTGCTTTCCTTTTTTTTTTTTTTTTTTGGTTGAGTTTGATTTGTTGCAATTTCTGAGTCAAACTTCAGCTTTTCTCCCATAGGAGCTGCGTTTTGTTTGCAGAGTTTGTTTGCCCCTGCATAAACTGTGACTGCCCAGACTCAATGCATGTGCATAGCCCCTAACCAGTTAACTTGGGACAATAGGAACCTTAAAACAGATGAATGCATTTTACTACAAACAGGGACAAAAATGCAGGGAGGGAAAAACTAAGTAGGAGTCCAACTGGGGTTTCACCAGAGTGACCCAGTTTCACTGCGGGCCACTGGACGTGTTGCAGTGAGTTAGTGAATGCTGTATCACTGCTTCCCTCTTTATGATTCAAATGCACACTGCTTCAATAAACCTTTTGAGTGCACTTTTATTGCACCTCATTGGTTTATAAAGAAATTTTCTTTTTCAGCTGTTAGAAAAACACTCATACTAAGGGTCACAGAGTGATTGTTTCTTTTGACCCTTAAAAAAAAGAAACTTTCTGTTTGGATATTTGTTCCAAAACTTAGGTTTTGGCCAAACATCTTTTTGCAGTTTTGCGGTCACACTCCATTCCTACTGCAGATCTGGTATCTAGACATATAAACAGAGCAGCTGGTTAATCTGTTTTGCTTAGGCTACAATGCCTGGCTGAGTGAATCATAAAGGAAATGAGTGAAACATGCCGAAAGAAGCACAATAAAACATCTGTGAGTTACTGACTCTCGGTCTCTAATATCCAGTCTCCGTATAAAAAAATGCACTTACTTATGTTAATGCTTGGTAGAGTATTGGAGTATTGCAGTATTGGAGTATTGCAGTTGCTATAGACATACTCTGGAGCTTTTGTTGCAAATTTCCATTACGTATTTATTCTCGTGAGAGGAAAAGAATAGCTCTCAATAGTTGTGCCTGTGGTGAGATAATTAAGAACATCAAAAACTGTGCTGACGTTATTCTTTTAAATGATTATAATTATTGCATTAAGTGACAGCGGTTCAACTAAGCATGCAGAGGGAATTAACATCAGCAGGGGACTGGTTAAAGGGATCAGGGAACTGATGAGGGATGGAAATGCTAATAACTTCAAAAGGATTTTAAAACTAGTCATTTTTTGCTCAGAGGGGCAAAAAGCAATTTTTACTGACGCCAGAAGCCTTTAGAGGTAGAGGTGAGGCAAAACAAGTCAGACAAACTGAAAAGCCTTTCTCTCTGTGTGCGTCACGAGGCAGACAAAAATACACCAAATGATAAATATATTTTCAACGGAATACACAATTACTTTTGAGGACACTGTTGCACTGTTTGCAGCTTCCTGGAACCGCGATGACAAGCTGTTTCAGCAGGTGATGGGCCCTTGTCCGTAGTTTTCGGGTTAAAACAGCAGGAAGCTGGTGTGTGGTGACTATGTGGGCAATCAAAGAAGCATTATTATCTGTTTTTAATATGTAACACACAAATAATTGACAGATGTCTGAGTAATAGCCTGACATAGCTTGACTCCGATAGCCGTTCAGGCTCCAGAAAGCTATTAACTTGTCTGTTAGCTCTTTTTTATGCCTCCGTCTCCTCCAACCTCAAGTCAAGAGTGACCAAAGCCCATTAGCTTGGCCTTTAACCCGCACACTGGGGGAAGAGAAACTGCAATCTGCATGTGGCCTTTGATGTGGATTGAATGGTCACATACAAAGCGTATGTATCAGTTGAAGTAGGTATGCACACACACACATGCACGTGCACACACACACTCACACACAAACAAACACACATGCATGTGCACACACACACTCACACACAAACAAACACACATGCATGTGCACACACACACTCACACACAAACACCCATGCACGTGCACACACACACTCACACACACACGCACACACACACACACACAGTATGCATATGCTCATTTAAAACAGCAGTGCTTAGCTTGCGTCCTGTAGTGAGTTTACACATTTATGTTCCAAGTTTGAGTCTATTTATTGAAAAATGTGAGCTTCAGTACACAGGAATCATGTGACGTGACGTCAGCAAAGTGCACAAGGCTGCTCTATGTTTACTAACCTAATTAACCTCTGATTGCTTTATTTTGAACAACCCTAAGGGACCAGATATAAGAGCTAATATTAGGGATCGTGTTTTGCTCTGCCTTTGTGCAGACAGCTCTGGATTCATGCTGAGTCCAAATATTAACCTATTTTTCAAGCCTACCAGGAACTCTGGTTCACTGGCCTCTTGCTGCGTGTCTCACACTCAACTTTTAGATGGGGGCAGCCAGGATGTGTGGCAAATCAACTGTGTTAGCGCCAAACATAGGTTCATTGGTGCTTAACTACAGGCCATCCATGAACTGTGACAGACATGAAGAAATGGAGAATTTTCTGCAATTCTCCACTGTCTCTCCTGTTTTCTTTTAGAGGAGAATTGTTTTTACTAGCAAGAAGTATCTGTAGTACTTTAGGTCATGATAATAACTGGAGACTAGTATTCATGTTTTTCTTTAAACTACAATTCTTTAATACGCTGTTACTTTTAACAGTAACAGTGGATGAAAATCTTTAAAGTGAAAACCAACAGAGAATTGTTACCTGACTTACAGAACTTTTTAGTCTTTTTAGGTCATTGTTTTGGTGCGATGGTCGGCTTGCGTTTCAGCCTCACTGCTCTCATTAACAGCAATTCTGTTCCAGTTTTTAAAAACCCAACATCGTGCCACGAGTACCTGCCCAACACACACTGGCAGGGAGACACAACTGACATCAGCAAACAGCTGCCAAACAAAGTGGAGCATTTGGGACAGAGTTTTGTTTTTTATTAGGTGTTGGAGACTAAAATAAAACCAAAAGCATAAAAAGCACCAGACTCTGACTGCAAATAATACAAAACTCTGTCTCTGTTTGCTGGATTAGTAAATGGTTTAACCTTTTGCCAACTTTTGCTGGATCAACGTAGCTTCGTAAGTAATGTATCTCAATTTTGTTATAGAGTTATTCGCTGCAAAAAGTAACTACTCTTGACCTATTGAGAAATTCCTCAGATTTTACATGTAACATAAAATTAATTAATTCTAGGGAAACAGTAGCAACAAAACATGTGACCTATTTGTTTTTATTGTCTTCTTGGGCTCACGGGGGTTTGTCAAATCTAAAACAATGTAAGTAGTTTAGTTCAGCTTTAAGCCAAAAATCAGATGGCTCAAAGTTACCCTGGTTTAGTGAAAGGTTGGAAAAATAAATGTTATGTGTTATATGTTATATCTGTTGTGTTATATGATATATAAGTACATGATTGTTGTCAATAATTTCTTTATAATGTGATATGTATGTTTATGCTAACTCAATGTGTTTCATTAACACTGGCCAGCTACAGCAAAGGAGGTTTGTTAATACAACCACCATTAGGTGGAGACATTGTGTGCAACCACACAGATCCTTTCCACTTCAAACTATATGTGCTGCCCAATAACACTTGCTTGAAGAGAAACAGCTAAATGCAAAAGTTTACTTCAAAATGCATTTGATTCAACCCTTTAATGCAATTTATAATTCTGATCCTGATCATTCTTGAAGCTCAGAGAGCCTGATTGATATGTGATCTGCATTGTTTCATAGAAATATGGCGGCATGCTCTAAAAGTGTATGATTCAACTCTTTTCCAGGGTTCCGTGTTAAAAAAGCAAGCAAAAAGTGTTATATATTGTAATAGCACACTGCAGTACTTCTAGGTCACAATACTTGATGATTTCATCACATATTAAATATTCAGCCAAGTGCTGTTAAAGTATTAAATCAGAAGATCATACCCAGTCCTAGCTGAGTGATCACAAACATTTAAGACAGAGTTACAAACTAGTTTTATAGACTTGATTGTTTATCAGATAGTGAGGTTGTTTTAAAAGACATTATAAAGTAGGCAAGCATCATTGGAAATGTTTGATTAAGTTGGCCAAAAGTCAGGACATCTCATCCATAGCTGCATTTGTTTGGATCCTTTTTTTTATTGTGTCTCACATGAGTCCCTCAAATGAATAAAGTGCAACACTGTAAAGCTCTGTCATGTTCTGTAAGTTTATTGTGATAATTAACCCTCTTGTAAAATGCACAAAGACATTTATAAGGTCTCCTTGAAGGTATTTGTCATTTTCATGGCTATTTATAAAGACAAATAGTCAGCTTGTCAAAGTGTATGTGCGACAATGGATGTATTTTAAAAACATGAAAGAAAGGCCAATGGTCTACAATAAAAGCAGCTCTCCCAGAAAAGATTTCTGTTTGAAGGTCTCACATGGGAGGCATAAAAACATGTTGCCAAACTGAGTCTGCTCTCCCTGAAGGCAAACAGTTTTATTCTTGTCCATTCCCAAAAACCAATCGAGATCACTACGCAGTAGTAGCAGTAAACCTGGAGCACAGATGAAAACATTCAAATGGTGTGTGTGATTTCCTGCTATGCATTGAGCTGCACTCTTAATCTATTTAGAAACAAATTTGTAGGAATTGTCTTAGGGACTTTCCTTCTTTCTTCATAGCGACTATCTTTGCCTTAAGGTACACTAACACTGCAACCACAGAGTCCCATCTCTTAGATAGCCCTGCCTTGCAGACTGAAACAAACATCTTTTTGTGCAAATGGTAGAGGCAGCCGATCATGTGCTTGATATAATCTGCTTATGGAGTAGTAATACAGTGGTCTTCTATGTTCTAATCAGCGGAGTCGGCCTCAGCGCTTTGGCCTCAAAGTCATGTTTTGTATTTTTAATTAACAGGGTGGCTAAATTTATTTCTAAATGTGGCTCCATAGAGGGATGAGGATATGCTTTACCCATATCTAGAAATAGAACATGTTTCATAGTTCCAGATAATAATTTTATATACTATACAGACAGCTTTATGACCTTGACATTTGGCACAAATTCAATTTGCAAAAGTGCATCAAAACTGCCCGTGAAGAGCTGCTCCGGCAAGATAAAACAGCGACTTGTTTTGGTAAAACAGAGATAAGAGAAAAGCAGAAGAGAAAGTGGTCAGCACTGATTCTGTCACTGAAAGACAACCATGTGTGCTAGTGAGACACCTAGTGAGCAAAATGTATATCTGGTCATGCAGTCTGAACTACAGGGGAAAATACAAGTGAACATATTGAACTGACACATATTGATTAATTTATTAATGGATATTTTGCACACAATAGAGACACAGCAGCATGTTTTAAGGTTAATATAGTTTGACTTTTGTGAGATACACTTATCTGGTTTCTTGCTAAGAGTTAGATGAGTAGGTTGATGCCAAAAATATTTTTTAGCTTTTACTTTAAGGGGGGGGGGCAGATTTTACAGGTTGAACAAATAATGTGCTATGTGTCAATTTGTAATCTTCCGAGATGCTGCATAGAGCCACACTACATTTCCCTTTGTAAACATTCATTTTGCTAAGCTAAGCTAAGCTAATACTGAGCAGACTGTAGTTGCTCACATACTCTACTGATATTAAAGTGCTACTGTTTTTCTTGTCTAACTCTTATCCTGCAGCAAATGAGTGTATTTCACAAAAATCTAATCCAAAAATTCCAAAATAAACTTCCAGCTTCCTGTTGATCTTTAAACTCAAAACAGATGACAGTGCAAAAAATCAGACAATAAATCTTAAAAAAGTTAAAAAAAAAGTAAGTGAAAAACCCTGTTCACTAAAAAAAAAACAAAAAAAAAACCAGATGATTTTTAAATTTAGTAAAAGTTATTACAGCATCATAAATCATTGAATATAATAAAAAAGAGCGGGGGGGGGGGGGCGGGGTAACAGGAGCATACTGACAAATAATGAAAAATTGTCAAACATTGTCAGAAAAATACTTCACATGTTAAAATTTGAAGAATCATTGTCACGACAAGTCAGGTACTACAGTCAGCAGAGTTTAGCCCTTCTTTACAAACATCTATATGCAGGTTGTGCAATTCCAGTGTCAAATTGTCAGAGATTAAGCAAGTCAGATTACAACATTATCTGGTAACTACATGCTTTGTATGAATGTATTTCATTTACATTTTTGATTCCACTTTTTGAGCAACTCTGGACACAGTATGTTACTGTCCTAATATTAATGCAGAACAACATCACTTAAATACTGAACATTAGACACTATTTAGAATTATACATAGTTGTTTTAAAGGAAAAGTTAATCCTCCAACTTGAAACTTTTATCTAAATACTCTGTTCATAAGTAAACCACACCTCAATGAGTGCATGCTATCCTGAGCCCTTTCATCATATACTCAGCTGCTTGTTAGACAAGCAGCCTGACTAGTTTCTTGACTGGCTTTCAGCTGCTCCTGTCCCTCAGGCTCAGTGCTCATGATGGGATTCAGCCTGGCTTGACTGTGCCGGGGTCTGCCCGACACTGACTTGCGCAGGGAGGACAAGCGACTGCGAAAAGCCTCCCCAGAGAAAAAATAAAGCAACGGGTCAAAGCATGAGTTAGCAGCAGCCAGGCACAGTGTCACCACCACAGACTTCTGCATGGCAATCGTCTCTGCACAGGTGGTTCCTGACAGGTACCTCAAGTGGATGGTGCGCTGCACGTGGTATGGCAGGAAGCTGATCAAGAAGGTCAGCAGGACGATGACAATCATTCGGATGGCTCTGGCTCCTGTGCCCCGCTGGCGCTGGGAACTGTTGGTGCGGGAGAGCAGGGTGCGGACGATGCCAGCGTAGCAGAGCAGGATTATCAGGAAGGGCAGAGCAAAGCCCAGCACCAGAGACAAATAGTTTAGCCACTGTAGTTTCTTCACACCTTGACCCTTTGGAGGTTCAAAGCACTTGGTTTTGTTTGTTAGTGGGTCAAATTTCTGACCAGTCAAGAGGAAGGGGCAGGATAAAAGACAGATAAAAACCCAGATAACCACACACACCAGGCGAGCACGGTTTTCCGTCACCAGACGCAGGTTCTGTACCGGGAAGACGATGGCCAAGAACCGTGTGATGGACATGGCAGCCATGAAGTAAATGCTGCAGTAGAGGTTCACATAGAGGGCGTAGGAGCTTACGCGACAGAGGAAATCCCCCTGGTTCCACTGACCCTTGTTCATATAGTAGAGAACTCGCAGCGGCAGCGTTAGGACACACAGCAGATCAGACACAGCCAGGTTCAGCATGTACACATGAAAGGCTGAGCCCTGGCGGTAGGTACTGATCAGCACCACCAGGGCAAAGCCATTTCCAACCAGGCCAAACACAGTGATGAGGGAGTAGGATGTGGAGTACACCTTGTTACGGAAGTCATCGATGGACGGACAGACAGTGGAGTTGCTCACTAAGCCGTTTGTCACATTTGCTTGCTCCATTTCTGACCACGCCTGCAGCTGGAGATGGAGAAGTGACATGTTGATGTGAGCAGAAGAGAGCGTGTCAATTAAGGAAACTGTGTTAACCACCAAAACATCTTTTTTTAAAAAAACAAAACGTAGAGCTCAGCAGAGTGCAAGTCTGATAATAAGACTGATAACAGCCTCTACTGAAAATACATATGTAATTTTTAAAACCCTGTTTTGTCCCTGTGAGAGATACTAAAAAATGAATAATTCAGTGAAGACGCTTTGCTAAAAACATCTTTATCTGTTTGGTGCTCTTCTTGTACAGTGTACTGAGTAAATAAATGAGTGCTTATAAACCCTGCATTTACTTAAGCTAGCTCCGTGAGAGACTGTTTGATGTACAAATTGAAAATGTTCACGATGCCCAAACACTACAGACGTAGCATGTTACATTAAAGCTGTATGCTGTAACTTGAAGTAACTAATAGCCTTATACACTAAACCATCTCTGTGTAAAATTGCAAATAATTTAGAGAGTTTTAGCCTGATAAAATCAGGCTTAGCAAGTTTGACTTACCGCTGAGTTCCTGTCTTGTGCCAGAGCGTTGCAGCCGGTCCGTTGATCTTTCTGTTTTGGTAGAAGTGCACAAGAGCAACGCTGCTTCACTCTGCTTCCTCCACCTCTCTGCCTCGTCTAGCAGATGTCACATCATTGGTGGGAGGAGGGAGATGCAGCAGGTGGCTCTGATCTTCTTCTCTCCCACAGCATCAAGTTCTCAGCTTGTTTCAACCAACCAGTGAATGACCAGAAGGTGAGGGTAATCAAAAAAACAAACAAAAAAACAATACAAAAAAAGGGATGCATCAGCTCTTATAGATTTTTCTCATCATTTGTTTGTTCCAGACATCTTAAAGATCAAAACTTGAGCCTAAACTTCACCTTAATCGTTCTCTGCCACAGTCGAAGACAGACCTCTTTTGAACCCGACCTGTCTGAAAGACCTGTTTGTCCTGTATGCACTGCATGTTGCTCTACCAGATAAAGTGAGTTGCATAACAAACTAATATTCTTCCTTTATCATATATCTGATTTCAGTTTCATGTGCTTGTGTCTGCTTGTTCTACCTGTAAATACAAATAGGAACCTGTTCTCCTCTACCTGAATGTACATACGGGCAACAGTCTTGCCACTCTTGAATCGTCTTCACAAAAGTTTACTTTTAATCAATGAGATCCTGTTGTAATGCTGTACAAAAGGACTGATCCATGTTAGGAATGTGCCGTTTAAGATGCAGACATGTTGGGATATCTTTAAAGTTACTGTACAGTTCATTGTTCTGTGGGAACAAGTCAAGAATGAGCTCCTTCAGAGGAGAACAGATAGTATAAGGAGAAAAAGTATGAACGAAAGGAGATAAATTAGTGATCCAAAACAGCTTCTACCAACTGAGGATGAAAAACTTCGGTTTATTTCACCGAATTTCCTCTGAATGTTGATGATGACTGGAGTCAGAGTTAGTAAATGGAGTACCGATAATGCAGTGGAAATGGGTCCACTAATTTTTGCAGCTGAAAGGCCTGTGTGGTAGAACAGCATAATTCATCTGTGACTCGTTTATTGTTAAAGCACCAAAACAGACAAACTGTCCCCACTTGAACTCAGGAGTTGTCTGTATCAACAGCTTTCACACCATCAGAGAATTATCAACCTATTAGCTTAATAGTGCGCTAAGTGCACTAGGAAGAAGAAATGCAGGAATAAAAAGCTGCACTAATACCCCTAAGAGCTGTTAAAAGTGCATTTATAGTTTGTGAGTGATCCCAGTTTACATTCACTGCAAAACCAGCTAATGTCACATAATTGTTTATTGACTGCATTATGACCAATGTGTTATTGTTTGTAAAGAGTCGTGTGGAGACAAGGCAATTAGCAGTACTTCAAACTTATCAGCAAAGATCACAGACACAGTCTGTTTGCATCTGCAGGTGGTAGAAAACAAGTGATGCTGAAGTTTAGAGCAGTTTCATGTGCTGCTGATGAGGTTTCCTTTGTAAATATATCATACTTGTAGCGATCTGCCAAATCTAATAATGTGGGTGGGAAGAAGATACGCTTGATACACTAAGTGCGTCCATCCTTCCATTCATCATCCAGTTGTGATTTGTGAGTGAATTTACTCCGTTCACTTTGGATCGCACAACGATTGACTAAAATGGTTTGTTTGCTAGTGTTGTATCTCCAGGACATTTGCAACTGTCATTAAAAGGAGTCAAATGAACAAGCCATCATCTGTAGCATCAGATAACCTGTGCATGTAACAGTGGGAGGTGGCAGTGATAAGTGATCTTCCCATACCGTGAGAAAAGAGGGAAATTAAGGAAAAAATGAAAAAATGAAAACATGAAAACATGCCACCCCCCTTTGAAACTATCCTCTCCGGAAAGCAACATGTTAGAGTGAGATGTTGTTATTGCTGCCAAATGTCTAACAGTAAGGCACTGATGGATATCAACAATGTGACTCTGAGAGCAGAGACTGCGGTTTGGATGCTATCTGTCACTGATCTGCTTTCTGCTTAACGTGAGTGTTTCTGTGAATCTAATCTTGGACCTTTGCTTCCTTAACTTGGTGGCTTTAGTTGCTTCAGATAAGCTTAAAACTGCATTGATTATAACAGACAACAAAAAGTTCAAGCAAGTTGTCGATCACTGGGGAAAAGAAGTAAAGCTTTGCATGTTCTGACTTCATGGGTCGTTCTGTGATGGAGAACACTGGAGGCCTGAGGGCTGAAACACTTTTTGAATGCATTTTTTTGGCCACTTGTGACCAGTGAAAAGACTGTACTTACAAAAGAAGTTAACCTGTGTCCAGTGGCATAAATTCACTTAAGCTATGGGCACCCATACATTTGTATTACTTATCCACTCTGCAAAACACAAATAATTCCTCATTTGGATTTTCTTAGGATTTTGTAAGGAAAACCCCTTTGATTTATGAGTGTTTGCTCATAGAAACTTAAGTATCCCCTTATGTATTGCCAGAGGATCATTAATAAACCTTTCCTGTTACCATTTTTAGTTGATTTAAGTGAAACAATTCGTAAAGCAGATGACAATGGTCAAATTTATGGAAACTAATGAAGAGATGGAGACACTCTGACATATTTTCAAGAAAGAAAAAACATACTGGACACCAGCTTTAAACGCTGTTATAATGGTTGTCAACAATGTGATGTTTTGGCACTCTGAACTTTCTAGATAACTACTCAAACCTTTAAGAGTGTCTCATATAATAGTTAGCTTTTTATCTTTTTTAAAAAACTTGTCAGTTTTTCTTGTCCTTTGTTAAAGTTGTTCATTTCTTTTCCTCCCGTCCCAGTAATATTTTCATCTTTCTTCGTTACTTCAGCTGTGGTTTGTTTGGTGGGAAGATTTCTTGCACAGATTTTTTGCAGTTACTTCTCACCACATCTTCTGTTTGTGTGTACTTGCTGTGACTGGGTTCAATTTACTTTAGATGAAGTGAGTGTTAGCATGATAACCGCAGTGCACATGTGCCGCGTTATGACAGTAACTACTGTGAAAGCCTCTGAGAAAACACTTTTTGCAGCACTCCTGCATGAACTCCTCGGTTTAGAGAAGTACTTTGCTCAAGGGACCAACTTTAAAACCCATGGTAATTTATGAGGCAAGGTGCTGCCCATTACTGCAACTGATCAGATAAACAAAGAGCAACATTAGCAGTCCTTTGGAGTCATGTTTGTGCGCACATGAGGAACTACTGCTGCAAATCTACTGATAAACAGCTAAGATGTTTCAATGAAATGCTTCAAGCTTTGAAACTGAGACTCTTCTTGGACTCTAACTCCATGTGTTAACCACAGAGGTGGTGGATTAGAAAGCGCTCATAGTTTATGTGTGGTTAAGAATGTACTGACTTGTTGCCCGTTTAGTCTTTTCAGTATAAACAATTGTAGGTTTTGTTTACTGGATGCAGACACCATGCATATTTGACCCGTTCCCAGCAGCTCCTCTGCCTTTCCTTTCATGGAAGCAAAGAGTAGCAGTTTGTTTCCCTCAACTGTCACACATCAACTACCACAATGTGATCATTCTCATGACTTGTATGTTTTTATTCTTCTTGGAGGCAGCTAAGATCCTCAACACTGCCCCCTTATATAAATAGCAAAATACTGTTAAATTAATTTGGTTAATTTACACTTTTCATGATTTAATAGACACATTTTATGGAGTGGAGCTAACAAAAACAGGCTTATTTGAGTCAAAGACCATCAATCCCTGTGTGGACTTCTTACACTGAGAGCTATTGTGATTCAAAGGGCTGTTGCTCTGCAGAAATGGTATTACCCCGTGGGGAAGGATGTCGATGTAGGTCGGTCTGCCTCTGAAATGTATTATGCATTTCAGCAGTTTGTTCGAGTGTTTCACAAAAGTGCTCAGAGATAAGACCTAAACAGCTTGAAAAACAATGAATAAAATGTCTGTGGTTTCCTGGTTGCTGAGATTGCACATGCAGGAGAACAGAAGGTCCTTTAGCTGATATAACAGAAATTACAGATGTTGTTATTTCCATCCTGGTTGCTTCAGGTTTGTAGAAACATCAGCTTCTGACTATCGAGGCACCACATACTACAAATGTACAAAAGCTGTGCTAAATATTGCAGACTAACACTTTATTGGATATTTTCAAAAACATCATAAAGAAGTTGCAAGTTAATTGGTAATTTCCCATTGGTGTCAATGGCTGCTTGTCTTTATGTGAACTGGTAGTCAGTTGCAGGTGTTTTCTGCCATCTTGCCCGGTGTCAGCTGGGATCAGCTCCAGCCCCCCATAATATTCCAAATGATAAGCAGTTATAAGTAATGGATTGAGTTAAAAACACAGTTCAGTCTTGGCATCGAACAAAGTATTAAAACAAGACCTTGCTGCTACCTGTGGTCACAACAGGCCCAAGTCTTATGCCATTCACCAGATGAATGCCCTCAGGCCTTGCGTAGACAACCCCACACACCTTTACAGCAGATTGAACTAAAATAGCTGAGTACGTGCAAACAAACACGCACCACAGATGCATCTAATTTGACAGTGTTTAAAAAGGAAAAGGAGAAATGTTCATCTCCCCTGAGAGAACACCTGGTGGAAACTTCCCATTGTTGTTTCTCTGAAGATGTGCACTCTTTGAAGTGTTTCCATTTAAATGAAGACTTTGTGGTTCAAATTACAAAAGAGCAAAGGAAGTTCATTCTGTGGAAATAGTCTGATCATGGTTGAGACGTGAGCAAACAGGCAGTCTATCAATCTTTCAGTGACTGTATGAAGTCATCTGTGTTGGTTCAGAGCCAGAGCAGTAGCATCATAATTTGAGGTACTGCAGCTGTATTACATATGAATGAGCAGACCACATTACAAATTACACAAGGAAATGTATCTGATTATCTGTCACTGCTTCTCTTGTTTCAGTGTCTATATCTTTTTAGGTTTGTTATTTCCAGTTCTAAAACTGATCATTTAAATAACAAGCAGTTACAATTGTTAAGATATACCACTATTTTTTATTATTTATGCTGTCAGGCCCATCAACATGACAGACAAGATGCTTTTCTTCTCTATCTATACACAAAATTTAGAAATCTATTATTTGAAAATGAATGTAATATGTTTTTCATTAACTAGGTCAAGAAGCAATCTCATTTTCCTACACAGCCTACTTTATTCAGAGGCAGTGATGAGTTTTTTTCTGTCGCAAAATAAATGTATGACATTAAATCAACTGACAAACAAGCTGCTCAAAATCTCTACAGATGCTAAACATTTATTATTGGAGATTTAAAGTACAAAAAGCCTTGTTTTGACACACTTCACAAAAACAACTAAAAGAAGAAGTTTCTCACAAAAAACAAAAACCCGGCTGGGTTTGACTGCGTTACCATTTCCTGCTAAATGTAACATCCTGTTTAAGCTGTTCAGTTTGCCATTTGAAAAGGCAGTGAAAGCAATTATTCGTTAGTCTAATCAAATCAAATGTATGTTATGTAAAAATGAAGATGCACTGTATTAAATCACACATGTATGCACGCACGCACAAACACACACCCACACCCACACACACATCTGTGCACGCATGCACACACGCTCTATGGCATTTGTGTTCATATAACAGATCGCACAAAAATTCTTCAATGTTGTGCAATACACACTCACAGCCATGGCCTCTTAAACACCTCCATGTGTGTTTCTGAGCTTAAACCAGAGCCAACTGTTCCCAGTCGACCATCAGAGAGCTGCAGCGAGCACTAATGAGCAATGCGAACGGTAACGTCAGAGTGAGTCGAGTGATTA
The DNA here is from genome assembly GCA_029783725.1 of Acanthurus tractus. NCBI lineage: Eukaryota > Metazoa > Chordata > Actinopteri > Acanthuriformes > Acanthuridae > Acanthurus > Acanthurus tractus. The sequence goes on from JAQNCA010000032.1 coordinate 5,878,924, forward strand.
GTCAGTTTAGAGTAGAGTCACATTGTGTGGCAGCAATAACAAAGCCAAGTGATCATAGTGATCACACCCTAGTTACCGTTGAAACAGTTATGTATGTGTATTCGACCCGCCTTCCTTAAAAAAAAGCATCCTGATTGCTTAGAACATGTGTGTGGTGTTACAGCTTTGCTAAATCAACATCGTAAATCCTGACAATAGACTGCGGATTGTTTCTCACATTAGCTCTGTGATTATAATGTGCTATTCAGATTTTGTCAATCCTTGTCTAAATGTACAGAGGGCAACTGTTTTACTCTCTCTTTCTGGCACCAGATCCCTCACAAAGCTCGTTTGCACTGAATTACAGGTCCGCACTGATGACAGTAATGTGAGGAATCCCCTCAGGCTCAGATTCTCCAACAACGTGAGTCAGATGCAGTCTGGCTCTCCTCCATGCGAGACATTATGACATTTACAGACTGAAATCCAGGTAAATTTAAGCAACTAGAGTTTATAAAGAGAAGGAAGAGATTAGACTCCTCACACACTCTCACTCAGCCTCTTTGAGAAGAGGGGCTGACGTGGGAAAACAACAGCTATCAGCCCACTCTCAGGTGAAACAAGGATAATGACTTTCAATTTCAGCTTCCTGCAGAAACATAGGTGAGTCCCACACGAATAAGATTCAGATCTCCGTTAAAGGTGCTAAAACTTAAATGTCTTCAGTTCAACTTAACAATATGCAACATTTTCACATATAAATGTTTAAAAAATGTTTCCGTTTTTATTCTACTTTTATTAAGCTGTGTACTGATATTATCACAAGTGTTTAAACATAATAGAAATCTGTCATTTTGTTAAAAGGCAGCAATGGATTTCATTTTGTAGCCTGTTGCTAACTTACAGAGTAACATCTGAGACTCAGAGAGTGGGGGAGGAAGTTGGCAAACATTAATAATCGAATGTAAATAAAACTTACATAATTATTTCAATAATGTTATACCTCATCCATGAACATTTCTGCCTCAGTCAATCAAACAGATGTTCTTCTGCAATGGTGGCTATTATATTTTATAATATATCATAACTAATATTGTTCTTGGCTATGATGATGAAACAAACTACTACTACTCAAACTACATTTTTTGGTTACAGTATTTTGATGGGGAGAACTTTGGTGGCAGAAACATAAAAATTGTATGTATTGTATGATTCAATCCTAAATTTAAAGACGTCACATGAGCGAGAGTTAGATGTGTCATGTGTAAAGTCCTGTGCTTAGTTAGTTAGTTAGTTAGTGTTATTCATCACATTGCTTGGTACAAATACATTTTTTCCACCATTCAGAAACTGTATTATACTTACTTTCATTATCGGCCAAAGTGCCATAGTTTACCAAATGCTTATAAAGATCCATTATCTTCAAATGAAATAAAGGACAAACACATGCTTTTGTAAAAGGACTTAGAGATGATATGAATGATAAGATGAGATGAGATTCAACTCGAACATGTTCAACATGATGACTGTAAAACTGAGGAATTTACTGATCCTTGTTTGCTTGTCTGGACTTCTGCCTACATACACAACACGTGGTTTAGTCATTAAAGGAAGAAAGGTGTGGAGAGGATTATGTGGAAGGGATAAACCATCTGTGTGTGTGTGTGAGTGAGTGAGTGAGTGTGTGAATGTGTGTGATTATTAATGGCTGATACAGTGACACACCCTTGACTGCTCACACTGTTTTACACTGAAACCAGAATCACACTGAGCTCCGTGTGTTGAACTCTGCAGATCAAACCAGGTTCATCAGTCAGTCTGGGAGACATGCTCTTGGTGTTGGCCTGGTTCAGGGACTGAAGGAGGACTCTCGGCCTGTAAAGGACGGCTGCGTCAGTTCTTGCTGCTGAAGCTGGTGACTGTGCTGCTGTTCCCACACAGTGCAGTCCTCCCTCTGCTGGTAGGCTGTATGTTCAGCCTGCGGGTCCTGTCGCTGCTCCGCTCCCCTCACATCTCCACCAAGCCCTCCACTGTGTTCCTGGGCCAGCTGGCACTCACAGATCACCTTGTGCTGCTCCACTGGATGTTTCAGCTGGGGGCAACTCTGGCCTGGTGGATGAAGAAGGCAGACTGCGAGAGTGAGATGGATCCCACGGAAGAGACTGATTCATGTTGGTGGAGGGTGGCTCTTAACCTGTTCTGCCGGCAGCTGCTTGATGCTCATCACCTGGTGTCTCTGCTGCTGCTGGGGCTGCTGGGACTGGAGGCCACGCTGGTCTCACGTTGGCCTCTTCAGACTCGCAGATTCAGGACATCGCGTTGGGCTCAACTCAGCTGCAGCCTCATCTGGATACTTGTGTTGATAGAACTGTTGTTTTCACTCTACCTAAAACTTTTTCTGGTTGCCAGACCTCTTTTAAATTATGCTTTCACACTACAAAACACACCAACGTCCCCCCTGGGCTTGGTGCGTCTTCCCTTCCTTCTGGCTTTCTCGACCTGCCTAAGGAAGGCATTGTGGCTGGTGAATTTATGGCTCCATTATGCTCTCCTCTATAGCAAACCACAGAAGAGAAAAAGCCTTTTTCATTGAAAGCTTTGAATGGAAAATAGCATGAATTTAACCTAAAATGTTGTCCATTTTTTCACTTTCTAAATTTAATTTATATAATAAAGCCATATTTAATGTATGTATAGAAGTTACTCTGATTGACAACTTTATATGGGCTTTACAGAGATAATATGTATCTGATCAAAGTTTGCTAAATAAGCCAACACAAGCCAAAACAAACTACTTGACACTACCAGGTTAAGCAAAGCTGTTGTATAAAAGCTATTGAGTATATTTCACAGACAAATGCACTTAACTAATACATTTATTGCTTTTGCACATTTCCAAAGACACCTGTAAGATTTTTTTCTTTATTGTATCACAAAAACATGAATTACAAGTAAGTGTTTAAGCATTATGTAAAAACTTAGTAATAACATACAGCACAATGTAACAGTATTCATGTATTTTAGCAGCTTCCCACGTTATATTTGAAATGCATCTAAAATAAGCTTATCTCATATTTTATCTGAGAGAATTTTTCTATTTCATTCTCACAACATGCCCCTATTGTGAGCCTCACAGCTGTTTTATCTGGTAGATAGATCAGAAAAACATGTCCACTGAAAACACAACACCAATATGCTTGCGGTATGTCAACACAGCCACTTCTCAAGTATTTCATGTTGCTCTCTAAAATGTTTACTGTCGTTTTCTGTTTGTGAATCATGTCTCACTTGCCGGTTAACTACTAACCCCTGATTTACATTTTTCCCTGCAGTTTATGTTTTGCACAGAAAAATCTCACGAAACACAGACGAGAACGATTGAGGAGACGGATTTTTTAAGCTTAACTTTTATCATTTCTGCCATTTGTTAGTGTTACAGAGCAGATAATACAAACACTGAGAGGAGACAAGCATTGTCTGGGTTTACAAGTCAGATGTCGCTCATGATGATAAGGGACATGCCACAAACAGGGTTTTAGGCTTGAATGTAGATATGAAGGCATTGTGCAACTTGAATTCAGGTTATCAGCCGCTACAATCATCCTTGCATATAGACAAATTTTTCGCTGTTGATGCGCAAGATCAAAGGCGCAATCTGCATCCTGTGCACAAGCACTTTGCATCAGTGACGATTGAAAGGCATCTGTGTTAAACAAATTCTTACATACGTAGGCCTATATTAATTCGCACTCATCGGATTATTCCGAGCATGACAGTGTCGCATAATAGAGCGTTTCCACTTTTTACTCGATGCAGCAAATTTAAACTTCATATTCAATGACTGCGTTTAGGTCCCATTGTGTCCCGGAAATCGCGCCGCTTTAGGTAGTTTAAGGTAGTTTAATCATTTTTTGAATCAGCTGTGGGCCTGCGATACAAGCAGTATAAAATAACCCCCTGGCCAATCATTAACAACATAAGTCAAGGAATTACACAACATTTTATATGTAAGTAGCCTAAACTTCCAACTGGTTCATACATTTATGAACTTTCAATTGCCTGTTATCTTAAAGCCGGCGTCTTTTATCGCAAATGTGGTCAAATAGCCTCTAGCCACTAAAAGAGGGGGTTCAATCAGAGCAAGAACACTCCTGTATAAAATTTATTGCCCATCGGATTTTCTGCCTCATTGATTTTGGTTCCCGTGACGAAAAAAAATAACTTTTTACGACAGTAAACGCGGCTTTGACTGCAGAGCTTCTTTTAGTGGCATTACCAATGTATCGTTATGATCAACAAGTTTATTATATGACATGTACAGTTAGCTGAGACTTTGTTTCCCTCGATGAGAGCAGAGTTAGTTGGTGACAGGCGCTTTTCGGTCGGTTTTTAACTGAAACTCGGAAGACAACCGGGTCCGGAGCAGGTCAGGTTTGCAACTTGAGTTACTGAGGTGATCTAACCGGGTTACAAGAGCGCCGCCCTCGTAACAAAGACACCGGTGCTTCAGACTTAAATAGACCACATAAACCCGTTAATCTCGCTTCAAAGTACACCGTCACATCTCAGGCCAGTCACTATTGAAAAATATTTGCTTTTAAAAACAGAAACTTCCCCAGACATAAACTTCTAATAGCCTACAAGGTTATCTTGAAAAGACTGTCAGTGGCTGAAGGTGCAGGTTAGGGTGAAAATTAACTGCTTTATTTTAGTCACTAGTTATTCAGGATTTAATAGTTGCATCGTCAGCTGTGTCCAGCAGAGGGCAGCACAGAGCAGCCAAAGCAGCCCTTCACATGTCCTGTTTGACAAAATGCAAAAGGCTAAAGAGGATGGAGCCGCTGGACTGAGCTAATTAAATGTCTGCTCCAGTGTGTGCGTTAGTTTGTACGTTGTAATTTTCTGTGTGTGAGTGTGTGTGTGTGTGTGTGTGTGTGTGAGAGAGAGTGTGTAGCCGCTATTTCAAGTGCTCCTGGAACTAATCAATTGAGGCTGAATATGGTGGAACAACAGGGTGAAGAGGAGCGAGGAACACTGGTGGCAGCTTCCTTCCCATCATGCTCTCTGCTTGGCAGCAGTAGGCCTGCCCAGCGGACTTTGGCAGTGGGGCTTTCACTTACAAGTAAACAATGTTGGAGGTCAGACTTTTTAAAAATAACAATAGGTTCTGTTTGTCCTCTTCAGCAAGTCAAGGTTCATTTGTGCACTTCAGCCTTTAAAGGACCAGCGGAGAGGACCATGTGCTGTGATAATATGTCAAAGTAACAAAAGAGTGAGAGATCTTTCTCTCTAAAATCTTGCACAGTCCAGTATATTAGGGAAATAGCAATAAACTATTAAATTTATCACAAACATGTTATTCTCCATGAAAAAAAAGTGCAGTACAGTGTGTCCTCTAACTGTGACTTGCAGCCCCAGTGCCTTTGTTTGAACTGTGTTGTGCTGGACCGTCAGAGTTCGTCTGTCAAAATTCCATGATGAGTGATAACCAGCATCCATCATCCATCACTTTTTGTCATGCTATCTTTTTGACTATAACCACAAATACACACAAATACATACATGTATATGTCTTCCAGGTACTCTACTACCAATGTCTACCAGCCAATAATTTCATTGTTAAAACACCGACAATTTTACACTAGTCTTTTTCTTTAATAACACAAAAACATAGTATTTAAATATATATTTTATATAGATTTAGGACCTATTATAATACATGCAACACTGGGTAAAAAGTAGTTTTACTATCTTAAAAACATCAACATAGCATCTTTTGTTTTGATTAACTGATTTCAGTTAAATCTAACAGAAAGTGTGCAATTCATGAAAATATTGAAATATTTGTTTTTTTCTTTCTTGATTACATGACTGCACTGCATTAAAGAAATGCTCATATAATCTGTATCTCGTTCTCAATACTTTTCTAGGTAGTAATCTTGTACCAATTAGGAAATGGAGAAAGTACTGAGATGGTTATATATTAGAATACATTTTTCGAGCAAATTATGCAAATGTTACAAGTTTTTTTACTTTGTGTCCTCTGAAGATGTGAAGAGGACTTTGACCTCTGACATCAACATTGTTAAGCTGTTAGCAGCAACAACAACATATGGACTTCAACTGCTGTATTACATCATTTGGGCCGATTAGAATTTAAATAAATTTAGTGGATCCCTCAAGTCGCACCCATTTCCCGCCTGAGCTTTTGCTTTTCCTGTCTTGATAGAAAAAAGAAGGGTGTGCTCTATTCAGTCATCAAATTTGGTTAATTTGTGCGGAAGCAGCAGGAGGATGTTCTCATGCGCTCTAAGCCTCAGGCCTTTGGCAGTAAAATAATTTTCAATTAGAGATTTAATTATTGCGCAAAATCTTACAATAGCAATTTTGATTCAATCCTATCCATCTTCATCCTTATCTTTTTATGACACAGCTAAAGTGCACAGTAAAGAAGGTGGGGAAGCCATTTGTCATTTGTTTTATAATTCTTTTCAATTCAGCAATATTTTCCATGCAGATTTTGATTTTTAATATTCTCTTAACAGGCTTTTGAAAATTGTGTGCTAACTGTCCGAAATGAGATCTTCAAGCCACACATCAATTCTTTACTCTCTATTTGCAACAAGTATTAAAACTGTAGTTTATAAACCACCCCTAACAGATCACCAGTGAATGTTATAGGCCCACATAAAACCTCCCATTTGTAAGTAAAATCATTGTAAAGATTGTTTATCTTAGACTAGAGACTGTCTTGGCCTTACACAATTGTTCTGATGTTTTCCTGTCAGGATTTCGACCACACCACAGCCCTGAGACTGCTCCTGTCAAGGTCTCGAATGGCCTCAAACTTAGACAGTGGAAACTTTTCAAACTTGGTATTTATAGGTCCCAGTGTTGCATGCGACATGCTCAACCACAACATATGACTGAACAGACTGAAAAACTGGGTGTGACTTTCTGGCACAATGCTGAACTGGTTTAAATTTTATTTGAATGAAAGGGATCACTTTGTGTCGATTTCTAATTACACATCTGAGCTCGCAAAAAAGATGTGGAGTTCCCCAAGGCCCCATTCTCAGACCTCCTGTCTTCAACATTTACACGATAAAGGAAGGAAGGAAGGAAGAAATCTTTATTGTACAACATACTCAGTACAACATAGTGACATTTGTTCTCTGCATTTATTCTATGAGAAGAGGTGTCCAGTCACTGTACAGAGCCCAGGGACTGACTCTAGCTCTATGGCTTAACCTTAGTCTAAGGGCCTGATTGGTGAATTAAGCTAACATATTTATTTTTGACATACCTACACTAATTCAGATGATAGAAAAATAACAATATCTCCTAGCATAAACATGGAAACAGCATTATTCACTTCAATGACATCACTAGGTGACTGTGGTATCGGGATCAAATGTGCCATGGATATAGTTTATTTAATCATGTTCAGAGCCAAAGAATAATAAAAAGTTACTGCTCAGCTTCAGTCCTTGGCATTAAAGATCACAAACCAGGCCAGAAACTTTGGTGTAGTCATGGACTAAGACCTCTCAGATGGTCTGGGTTGGGTCTGCTTACTGTTCCTGCGGCCAACCTAAACATGAAAAGGCAGTATTCGGTTTTTATGCACCTCATATCTGGAACAGTCTTCTAGAAAACTTGAGATCTGCTCCATCTCTCTGCTCCTCTAAGGCAATGTGAATGTTAATGGCTTTAGAAATGTGCTCAACAAATAAATAACTTTGCCAAGGAGACCATGTTTGGAAAAGAACTGATCAAATCCTTGACAGCTGGCTCTTTACTGTATTTACCCTGAGGTACATCAGGTACAGTAGCCCATTATATCACAGAGACAATCACCAGGCTCTGTCTATGCAGGCTGGGGTCAGTCTGGTCAGCCTGTCTGCCTCGTCTCTCAGTCTGCAGAATGAGTGCTCACCCATGGCTGCTCATGCTGCACCTATCAGTGCTGTGGGGTAAACAGCCGCTGCTCGATCTCTGTAGCTGCAGTGTCTCTGGTCTCCCTCTCTGGCCTTAGTCACAGCCAGCAGCATTGATCCCAGTCAGTTCTGCTCTGCTCTGCCGTGGATGAGCTGCTCTCTAATCAGGTCAGAGCTGAATGCTGGCTCACAGGGGCTAAGGTCAGTTATAGACAAATACACATACACACTTTGTGCAGTCGTGTTAATATCAGTCCATAAAGTCTATAAAGCTCAAGACTCTTGCGTTGTACTGCCTCTCTGCCTTTGTCCGGCTCTGTTGTCAGGGCAGAGGTATGTATGGCACGACGGGGCTGCCCCTAAACCCTCCTGGAGCCAATGAATGAGAGGATGGACGGAGGCAAGGGGAGGAAAGCAAAGGAAATACACTCATCATTGCATTAAAGGAGAGCAGGACAGAAGGGTGGAGGAAGAGAGGAGATGGAGGGAGGGAGTGAGGGGTGGAGGTGGGGGGGTGCAGTAATGGGGTCTTTGTTCTGGTTGGTGTGACTCACAAAGCCTCCGTTGGGGCAGCACAGCTTAGTTACCAAACACAGAAAATAAGGAGGGAGGAGTGTGTGTGTGTGTGTGTGTGTGTGTGTGTGTGTGTGTGTGTGTTTGTAAGAGTGTAGAACTGAGGGACTGGGGTTTTTGCAACCCAATCAAACTTTACATGTCATCTGGTTCATTCACTCATGAAATCTTAACACAGCGTTTGCTTCTCTACCTTTACTTTTATTCATGTTGTTTGTTCACCACAGTTGGCTGACCCAACAATCAGCATTATATGTGTAAAATATACGACATATAATTACCTTTTCGGACCTTATAGTGGTTTAGTAACTGATGGACCAAAACCATTTTTCGCATTATATCTGATTCGACCTTTGAGTACAAATGAGTCTTTTGACAGAGGACCTCTAAAGAGCCAAAACGTACCATTAATAGATAGAGTAACATTTTTTGTACAAAAATGTGTTGTTCAAAAGATTTGTATTTGTGTTTCTGTGTGGATGGGAGTGTGAAGGGGTTTTAACACCTTAAGATATAATTATGCAGCATTTGTGTTGCCCTGCCAGCCACAAAGTGCTAACGATGGCATGTTGGTCAGTGGTTTGATCTAGACTGGAAAAAACTCAAGAACTATAGCAAGAATAATCCTAACATTTCATACAGTTATTTGATAATGGCAGATAGATAGACTGATAAATCCAAAGATAGATAGCTCCAGCACTAGATTTATTGACTGAGTGATAGCACTTCTACATTTGTCTGCTTGCTGCTGGCTGGGACAGTCTGCCATTCCCGCCATTTCATCCACTGATGCATTTTGGGCCACTACGTTAATTACACAAATTTACATGCTACACAGTTGTAACGCATTGCATACTGAAATTCATGTCATACTTAGTATAGTTAGTATCTAGTTTAAGGTTTCAAACACACCGTAAGAAAGTGAACATTAAACCTATATATCAACATGTTGTCATTATGAGCATGCTAGCATTACAAATTTAGTAATAAGGGAATAAGAGAATACATTAATCCTGATACTAACCCTGAAAAGATGTCTTCATCAAACTTGTGAGAGACTCACACTTTCCATCTACTGAATACAATTGTAAGCTTACTAACTAAAGAACAATATTGGAATCATGTTGTAAAACCTCATTGAGGAAACATGTTGTTATCTCAGTGTTGGACTCATACAGAGGCACTTAAACACCAACAATCAAGAAGTTAGAGTCATCTGGAGGTGTGTGGATATTGTGTGTGTTAGTGGGTGGGTGGGTGTGCGTGCATGCGTGTGTGTGTGTGTGTGTGTGTGTGTGTGCGTG
>JAQNCA010000032.1:5900403-5913495 GCA_029783725.1 Acanthurus tractus
AAAACAGCCAATCCAGACTGTAGCTGTAATATCAACAAGTGAAAATGGGTGTATGGTGTCAACGTCCTGCAGTCTTTTCCTGAAGTTAAGTGGTTCAGCAGTCCATTGGAGTGCTCTTCGAGATGAACTGAAGAGCTAGCTAAAACGGGGGATAAACACCATCCAGAGATTAGATCAATAGTTTAATCTTATTTTAAATTTTTCCTAACACACACACACACACACTAAACAGCAGTTGGCAAAACAATCAAGGCCATGAGAGAACTTTCCAGCCTCTAACTTTTGACTTTTCAGCTCTCTAAACTGATCAGGAAATCTGACTCAGAACATTATACAATTTTATATATTTTTGGTGAAGGCTCTGTGTCGTGTTTAAAAGTCTGTGATTGAAACTGTTTTGCCACCCACTCATCAGAGAACGTAACCTAGCAACCAGGAGCTTATCAGGTCTATAAAGCACTACGAAGCTTCTTATTAATGACAGGAAGTCATTAGTTACAACCTGTAAGCTCTATTGAGGCTGTCGTATTTCTTTAAAAGCACAATAAATAAACTGATGATAACAAATAAATTCATTTAGAAATGTTATCACCATTTCTTTGGAGTCTAAGTCCTTGCTTTTTCTTTTCTCTCAGGTGTAATGGGAGTCTGAGTAAATTTAAATGTCTCTTAATATATCTGTACAACGGGCGGAGCCCCCCTCCTTACAATGTGGCCACAATTTGGGCGACTGGGAAAAGCAGATGGAGAAAATGTACACCTACTTCTACCTGCTGCTCTTCATCCCCGGGCTGCTGCTCAACACCACTGCTCTCTGGGTCCTCTGCAGGCATATCAGGTGCACATCCAAAAACACACATATATCAAGTCTCAAAAACGCTCATGATGTGACTAACAGTCCTCCATGTTGCTCCACAGTAAGAAGACCAAAGCGGTGATCTTCATGATAAACCTGGCTCTTGCAGACCTGGCCCACATCCTCTCTCTGCCCTTCAGGGTTTATTATTACTTCACCCATAAATGGCCCTTTGGACGAGGCATCTGCTTGTTCTGCTTTTACCTTAAGTACCTCAACATGTATGCCGCTATAGTGTTTTTGGTAAGCAGGCAATACACTGAAATCATGTCAAGATACTAGAAGAAAGACATTTAAATGGCAGCTTAGCTGTTTCTCATCTGTTTCAAATTAATCAAAGGTCAATGTGTGACTTTGGAATAACAGGAAGTACTTCCGGCCGAACTTCTCTGAGAAAATGTACTTTCTGTGGCTCTGAATCTGGTGGCTGATTTAATGTCACAACTTTTTTTTCTCTTTAAAGGTTTGCATCAGCGTGCAGAGGTGTGTCTTCCTGCTTGACCCATTCTCTGCTCGCCGGTGGAGGCGCCGCTATGACCTGATGATCAGTATTGTAGTGTGGGTAGTGGTGGGTCTGGCCTGCTCGCCTTTCATTCTGATGCGGAGCTCCACCCCCAACCCAAGCATCAGTACACAGACACTCAATGCAACGCCGGGTTCTCTGAATGCCACTTCTACCCAACATCCCTTAGGTTACACCAGTGCCTATGTGTCCCCTGTGAGTACAAGCCTCAGCGGAATCAATTCCAGCTCTAACGGCAGCTGTTTTAAGGACCTTCCGATGCGCCGTCTGCCTGCCTCTTCGGCGATCACCATGATGGTTTTTGCTGAGATTTTTGGTTTTGTGATTCCCCTGGCCTGCATTGGTTACAGCTCCATCCGCATCGCACTGTCCCTCAACCAGCAGTACACCCAGGATCAGCAAAACTCCACTGCTCTCAACCCCTCAGCACGCAGCCGACTCCAGTCGGTCACCTCCAACTGTCAGGATCATGAAAAGCAGACCAGCAGTGATAAGCGGCGAGCTCTACTGATGGTGCTGAGCTGCTCAGCCCTCTTCTTGATCTGCTTTGCTCCTTACCACCTCAACTTCATGCTCTACCTGATGGTGTCGCAGGACATCGTGTCCCACTGTGCGACCAGGCTGGCGGTGCTTCAGTTCCACCCTGTGTCTCTGTGCCTGGCCAGCCTGAGCTGCTGTCTCAACCCTCTGCTCTATTACTTCCTAACAGCCGAGTTCAGAATGCACCTCACCAGACGCACTTCTTCCTTCACCTCCTCGCTCATCTCCTCCCCGATCACCTCGCCGAGACGGCGTCCTGCACAGCACAGGCTCATGAGCATGGAAAGTAGCATTAGTAGTCGGGAGTAGCATTAACCAGATTTGTTTATCTTTAGGGAGCCAAACATGATAAGCAGATTTGTCTCCATGATGCTTTGTGGTGAACTTGAGAGCAGACTGACAAGATCTAATTTGAATAACAAGGTGATTTTTAAATGTCACAGCTGTCTGAATATAAACTGACCCGAATAGCTCTGACCTCAGTGTGAGAGACGTCTCCGAGGAAGTCACATGAGAGCAAACAAATTGTCAATTTGCAGCTGAAATGATGTCTGTTTCATAATGAGTAGGACACAATGTCGTAGTCACTTAGTGTACGAAACATTTAGTTTTATTAAGCGCCAGTGAATTGCAAAAAAATCTGAATAAGCTATTTCAAATGTCAAAGCTGTATCTTAATGCGTGTTTATGTACTGTAAATAAAAGCAGGTCTGCTCTTTTTGTCTCATCCGGTGGTGTGATGTCTTCTCTTTGTATCTGTTTGTTCCTGGTGAGGTTTCCTCTGGGTGACAGACAATGAAAACAGGTGCCGTTTCATTCTAGCTGTACTTCCCCCTTCTGATGCAAAGTATAAAGAGCAGTTGGCAGCAGTTGCAGCGGCTCCGAAAGCCGGTAACTGCCACACTCTGAGGTCGGTTTTTAACTGACACCCACTCTCTCTTGCATCTGCTAAACTGAAGTCTGAGCCAATTCTGTGGCCACAGTACTCCCACCGTCAGGCAGATGCAGCCCACCTATGATGGAAGTGTCATTTCACCCATCAAAATACACCCACATGCTGTGCTTTTTCCTGCGATGCAGCATCAAATTGCATTGATGTTTAATAACCAAAGCCATTGTGTGAAACGTGAGGATAAAAGTGTGCTAAAATAGTTTTGGGTTTTGGTAATGATTATCCACTCTGATGCTTGAAAACCTTTCTCTCCTATCATCAAAATGACAGTCTATGGCAGATAGAAATCGTCCAAAAGGAAAGAAACGGCCACATTAGCAGAAGTCGTGGTGTCAAAATTCGTGTAAACCACACCTCCACGCTCACAGGAAGCCCAGCTTGTTAAAAAAACCCAGACCAGCAGAGACTTTGCATCGTGCTTTTTCCACTTTGCACTGTGAGAAAAGACAGCCAGAGATATACAGAGGACACAATGAAAAATCAAACAGGAGACTAAATTCTATAACAGATAGGGCAAGACATATAAAAAGATAAGATAAGACTGATTAAAGAGAAGGCAGGACATAGAGAGAGAGAGTAGTATTTGAGGGGGTGGAGGGAGTGGATGACATATGTGTCGGCTGATGCCTCACTGGCTTGCTTTTTGATGCGACGCAGCTTCAAGTTTGGACACAGAGGTGAGATATGAATTTACGATCTCATGTATTATTTTTACAAAACTGAGTTTTTTGTGGAGACTTCAGCCGGATGCTTTCAGTGTGGAGTCATGCCTCATGGGGGATCTCCCATGTTTCTCTCATGTGAGGAATGTCTGTTATGTTGAGGGTGTGAATGTGTGTCTGTAGGCAAGTTCCTCTGTGTTCCTCTATGTGTCCATGACAGCGTGTAGTCTATAAACCGGGATGAGGAGTATGACATGTTTTATGTGTTGGAACAGCACACGTGTAGGGACCTGGAGACTTGTTGCCAACATTTTGGGTGCTGATACACGAGGCCAGCTGCCATTTCGAAGTGGAAAAGCTGTGAAGCGCCGACAGCCCACCGAGAGATGAATCACAGCGGATGAAATAATGTGTTTCTTTTGGCAAGATTGGAGGACTAAAACTCAAATAATAAGGTAGGTTGCAGCTCTTTTCTATGAAGAGAAAATTTCATCTCATTCTAACTCTTCATATACCTCTGACTAACCCTAACCCTAAACCTGATATTAACAAGATCTGAAGACATACAATGATGTTTCTGTCAGAATGGGTTAAAGCTCAAGTAGCCACTGGACCTCAAAGATAAAGACTGTTCTTCATCAGTCATTACCGTACACATTATAGATGACATTAATGTGATTGGCAGTCTAGATGAAGTCTCTTGGGATCATATAAATAGTCTCTAACATAAGCATACTCTATGTGCAAAAGTGATAGTAATGAGACACAGATAACACTAAAACAGCACACATAGGTCAAAGGTTAGCAGAGCCAAAAGGAAGATTGGGGACTAAGGGTCTGCTGGGAGATCCTTCTGAGAGTTGTGAAGTGGGATAAAGGCAGTCAGAGGCCAAACTGCTCTCAAAGCAAATTCCCTCTTCACTTGTTCAAAATTCTTGTGCTCATTAATGTCCTCTCTGGGAAGGAGTGGTGGAAAGTACAGAGCAGTACTGTAGTTTCAGATCTCCTCCTCTCAAAGACATGCATGTCATATGTTTATTTCCCCTGATATGTCAGACCTTGACTACAGTTGCTTGTATCTGTTCAAAGTTTGTAATTCAAGTGTTTTTTTTTTTACATTCCTCTGCTGAAGGAGATGGTTCCCTAACAATCTTACAATCAAACATAACCTGGACAAACTAAATTTGGTACGTAGCACTTTAGAAAGCCACTCATGGGCAAAGAAACCTAAAACCTCCAGCACAGAGGGGCCTTGTCAGTACAGAGAGTGGGAGTTTGCTTTAGCGCGGCTGCTAACACTGTGTGAGCCATTACCACTTACAAGCTAACAACATAAACAAATATGAGATTTCACAACAATTGCCATTGTGATTCATCTGCTAGTTGAAAAAAAATGGTGCACAACAGACCCCTCATTTGAGTCTGACTGAGGCTCAGACATGTTTGACTGAGTCTCCTCATGTCTCCGTTATGCTAACGTTAGCCATAACGCTCACTGCTCTCTCACCAGTAAACCTAGCGCGAGCAGCAGTGGTAGGCAAGGCACAAGATCCAAAGTTTCATGATGAGATTTTATATTTAAAACATGTGTAGATGGTCCCTTTATTCATGAAGTAGTTATTCTTGTACTTTTTTTGAGCATTTGCAAGTAATGCTAGCTGTAATGTAATGTACAGTAATGCTAATTAGTAATGCTAATTATTATCAATTGTTTTTCTTACCTTTGTTTAGGGAGATATGTTTTTGGTTCAGTTTGGTGTTGTTCAGTTTGGGGAAGGATGTAGCATGAGCCATGAAAAACGGATCAGAATCTCCAATCGTTTTCCACTTTTCATCAACAACACAATAAAGGACCTTGAGAATAAATGCCATAAATCCTGATATCCAATAAAATGATAGTTAAGTTCAGTCGTGAAAAAGTAAAGCTAAATGTAAAAAATTCTAATACCAAAATCGACATCGACAGGTATCAGGAATCCTGTAAGGATGTAGTACACACACACCTAGTTTTTCAAACTCTACACAGAAAGTAGCTGTTGTTGTAACATTTTTTTTATCTTGAGCTAAAGAGCAGCGATGCCACCATTAGCATACAAAATCATCCAAATAATTTAACTTTTCTTGACAAAAAAAATGAAATTTTAATAGTGTTTAGGACATTTTTCAAACCCCTACTGTTCAGAGGTTGTGTTTGCAGATTTGCATTTTATGAAACAATGACAGACTATGTGCATTGGCGAAGGTCTGAGCCTTTTGAATGTCTTTCAAGACTTAATTTCTTTTCAGATTAAGATTTGACATTGAAAATATATGATATGTTTATAAGACACAGTATTAAAGATAACACCAGTGGTTCCCATAAATAGCTCCTCATTAAGTCAAATTAATGCAAATTTATACAGAGGATCTTTTTCTCACCTGTGCCATTTAACCTCTCATGTCCCTCAGAGGTTACTTGTGACACCACTGTGGGGTCCCGGCCCCTAGGTTGGGAACCACTGGGCTGAACTACTTGAAACTGAAAGTAAGACCACAAAAGTTTCGAAAACCCTAATCCTAATCTGTCTTGTGACAAACTCTCTCAACTCTGAAGCAGATAGTTCACAAGCTACAACAGTAAAATGATGTGCACATAATAAAGTTTTAGTATCAATACTCAAACTATATAATAAATATAATACTGCATTACTTTTACTTGAATATTCTAAGTATGAGTACTTTGTACTTTACTCAAGAATGATTTTTAATACATGGCTTTAATTTAAAACAGAGTGTTTCCATTGAGCACTTACTGCTGAAACTGTTTAAAATGGATCTTGTAAAATTAGAGCAGATGTTTAGCACATGTGCATCATCAGTATTATTTATGCAACATAATTTCCTTCCTGTTTGTCACGCTTCCCTAATAATGATGTCCTGAACAGTAAAAATGTTACAGGAACCTTCTATTTGTCACCAGAGAATTAAATTAATGTGCTGGAGGATGAAAAACTCTTTAAAGATATTTGAAATGTCTCTTAAAGCAGAAACCTGTCAGCAACACGCCTGGTTTGCCAGTTTTAACACTGATCAATGAAGTCATCGATTCAACTGTCCTACGTGTTAAATTACAGTATGTGAAAGATGAAAATAAAACTATTTCCTCTTTTTCAGTTCCATATTATATTTAGGAACAGAATAGTCCAAGTCAAATCAAAAAGACTAAACTGTATAAAAACAGGATAAATCTCCGTGACAAACACTGTGTGCTCTTAAACACTGCGTGTTCTTAAATAGTTTACGTAGGTTGAAGCAAACAGTAAAAAACACTTATGCTGAACCAGTGTAGACCTACTTTTGTTACAACAGTAGGTTGATCACGCCCACAAGCTTGAAGTTCCAGACATTACTGTATATTTCCACGTGTTAAGTTAAAATCTACATTTGAAGTTCATCAGGGTGTAAAAATTACTTTAAAATGTCTAAAGTAATTTGAAATAACTTTCATTTGTGTGCTTGGAACAAAGCTTTGTGTATTTGGAAACCATTGATTCACCACGGAGACAGCCGTTCATCACGTCTTGAGTTAGTCAGATAGGACTAAGTTGGACCTGTTAACCACACGCCTGATCTGACTTTTACAGTGCGCACACTAGTTTCACTCATGTTTGCTCAGAGGCATTTCACACCAGCTCATTATTGGCAACCCTGCAGGTGGAGATACTGAATAGCGAACACTATGTAGGTTTGCATGAGCTCTGTGGGTTTGCATATTTACTTTGCAAATGGCTCTGCAAATGCTGCAAACAAAAAAAATGCAATATAACATGCACTGTATAAATGCATGGTATAAAAGCTGAAGATCACGGTTGACAGATGTGGGTGGGTTTGCATATGTGTGAGCGTGCCTGAGGGCCGATGTCAAATGTGAGATGTGTCTGATCAAGAATTTTGATTTTTAATGTAACATTTTAGCACTAATTACTGTACAACTCCACAGAGAGGTAAATGAGTGCTGTGTACCGAATGCACAGGGCTAATGTCCAGTTTAAAGTGTGAAAAGGAATTAGAAGAGTAAAGATGGAGGTGGACTGAAAGACAGTTCCCGTACTTGACTCGGGTCTCTTGGGTAAAAAAACAGGAATCCCAGCATTGATAACACTTAAATTTATAACATAATCAATAATTAGGGTTTAATCATCAGAAGTGGATTTGACCACATTTCCCAGCCAAACTCTAAAAAAAGTCATGAGACTGAAAATTCAATATAAATCGCCTTTAAAACTGAATGGCTATCTGACTTTTTTCTTTTCTTTTTTTTTTTTTTTACAGATACCTGCTTTCACTTCTCCCAGCATGCACTGGGTAAGATGAACTGGGATTGAACACAGTCTGACACAGCAGTTCAAACAAACACTTAAAGGAAGCACAAATTCCCATTCGTCATAGCGGACAGCACGGTTGCTGAAACATGTCCATCAGCAGGCTACAAGCAGCTTTCCTGACACAAGCTTCCTGTTATTTCTGAAGGCAGCCTGTGCTAAGAGTGATCAGCCCTTGGCTTAAGATGAGCTCTGCTAACCACAGCTGTATAAGTAGTGAAGATCTCCGCACGTACCAGCACTATGTGTATGCAGTGGTGTACAGTGTGATCTTAGCACCAGGCCTGCTGGGAAATGTGCTGGCGCTCTGGGTGTTCAGGGCTTATGTCAGAGAAACCAAGAAAGCTGTGGTATTCATGATGAACCTGGCTTGGGCAGACCTGCTGCAGGTAAAAATGTTCATGGCTTTTTATTTGTGTTATTATTGTTTGTTTACTGCATGTATAATGTATCTAGTCAAATTATCCCTTTAATCTTATCTGATTTGACTTGGAAATATTTTATATCTGATATTTCTCTTTGTGGACGCTAGGATGACAAATTTATGACTTACTTTCTTGATTAAAGACTAAACCCGAACCATTTTGTTTCAAGCCCCTAATACGGATTTGTAACTTACTAGATTGTGAATAACCATGTGCTGCCTGTGAGGCATCAGCAAACTGGAGTGAAGACAAGGGAGATACTAAGATAATAATTTAAAAAGTAGTTTGTTATATTTATCATCACCTGTTACTGAAAGATAAAATTGACAATAATAATATATGAAAACCTTATTTTTCCTGCCAATTTGTTCTAATTGTCTGCCAGTCATTCATTACATCATTAACTGACAGTGTTTGACCTGGGACAGGCAGAGTCTGTCATGAAGCTGATCTGCTCCTGAGATTTCAAACACAACAAATGAACATGTTTTTGAAGAAATAAAGATATAACAGGAAGATCAAAAGCTCGGCTGTAAAAACTCCACAAACTCGTAAAGCATTCATAACTACTGTGCTAATATTTGATAAACAATTGATAACTTGAGATTATACATCTGTGTGACATTTGACTCCAGAAATGGAATAATTCGGGCTAATACAGAAAAAATATAAATGTCATTATAAATGAACTTCAGCAATAAATAAATATGTATTTTAAAAAATGGTTACATACATACATCACACACATACATCATATTCTCATTACAGTTATCCTATTAATCATTTTTTTTAAAAATTCTGCTTCACATTAACTTTAGCAAATGCTAAAAAACATAAACACTTTTTAAAATAGTTATGCTTGCATACAACTACAATAGTGTGTCATAACATAGTTTACAAACTGTTTAATGACTGTTTATCTTCTATTTATAAAATGGAAGTTTATAATAATCTTGATACTCTTCTCTCTCCTCAGGTGCTGTCTTTGCCTCTGAGGATCTACTACTACCTGATCAACAGCTGGCCTTTCGGTCATGCTCTCTGCATGATCTGTTTCTACCTTAAGTATGTCAACATGTACGCCTCCATCTACTTCCTGGTGTGTGTCAGTGTGCGTCGCTGTGAGCTTATAATTCGTCCGCTGACGTACAACACATCCAGGCAAAAACGAGACTGGTGTATCTGTGCGCTTGGCTGGCTGTTGGTGTTCCTGGCTTGTCTGCCCTTTCCTCTGCTGAGGAACTCCAGCAGCGAACTGAACTCTAACTCCAGTGGCTCCAACATGGTGTGTTTCTCAGAACTGCCCATGAGGACTGTCAGCATGCCAGCGGCCGGGGCGCTCCTGATCATAGCTGAACTGCTGGGCTTCATCCTCCCCCTCATCTTGGTGTTAGCCTGCGCCTGCCTGACTGCTTGGAGCCTTCGGCAGAAGACAGCAGGGGCTTTTCCTGACAGAGGGGAGAAGCGGCGGGCGTTAAGGATGGTGCTAAGCTGTGCTGTGGTCTTCCTCGTGTGCTTTGCTCCTTACCATATCACTATGCCCTTGGACTTCATGGTTAAAGCCAACGTTCTGAGCAGCTGCAGTATAAGGGACCTCATTTTAAGATGTCACCCTGTCACGCTGTGCCTGGCCAGCCTGAACAGCAGTCTGGACCCACTCATTTACTATTTCACAACTGATGAGTTCTGGAGGCGGCTGAGCAAGCCAGAGATACCAGAGAGCATGATGTTTACCAGACGTCTGTCATGTATAAGTGGAAGAGAGGACTTAGAGGATGACTAGACTCCAGCAAGTCTCTTTAAAGGGCAGCTTGAGCTCAACAACTAAACCCTAAGATAATCTGTGCATTCCTCCAAACCAGAAAAATGTATTTTACATGTAAACAGCATGTGAAAATGTGGTAGCAAGTTTCTAAATGTGAAAATTTTCTATTTATATATCAATAAAAGTCGTCTGTTCTTCCTTAAATTGTGACATGAAGAGTGAAATGTTACTGTGTGACATGAAACTTGCCATCAGTGCCAATAACTCTGAAAAGCTTTAGGAAATACAGAATGCATGCAAAAAACTACTTCGGCTACATTTTCCTCCACATCAGTTTTCATGACAGGCTAACAGCCTTGCAGGGGTTACAAAGGGGTTAGTGTCGGCTTTATGATACTTTGATTGGCCCTATAATAACAAACAAGCAACCAAAATAATTAGTAGGTAAAGAAATGTAACTTTATTTAGCAACAAAGTGAATTCATTTCAGTAGCTTCACACAACATTGTTTTTTATCTAATCTAGTGTTGTTAAAAAGCTGAGACAGAAACACATTTTTACAAGCACACTTCCTGTCTGATTGTCTTTCTCGATTGCAGGCATCGAGCAGAAAACCACTAAAAAAGGACTTTCTGGCAAAAGGGCATATTTTTATACTCCCAAGCCTTTTTTCTTCAGGGCTTTCGACATCAACAAGTGTTTAATACAGATTCATTTTTAGAAACACATCGGCCCTGTGAGAATTTTCAATGTATTATGTTCTTGCGAAACTTGGAGCCAGTTGTAATAAAATATTTATTATAGCTTTCTCAGTGAAGTTCATCACATGTTATCGGACTACAAATTCATAGATAAGACTCGAAAAACTCTGACAGGAAATGTTTTCAAATTTGATGATATTTCCCTTTTTTTTTTCACTCCGTTAGCTCATCAAATCATCCTTCAATTATTGTAACTGTTACAAATGAGTTTTTCTACACAAACACAAACACTGGTCATATAGAGTGCTGGACTGTTCACCATCAGGTATGACACAATCAATTACATAAAGTCATCACACGGCGGGAAAGCAGAGAGTCCTGGGAGCAGCCGGGCACTCTGGGAAATATCTACAAAAAGTGGTGACTGAGAGCTCGGTGTTTGAGCGCCTCTGGTAGCATTCATAAAACTGACACTGACAACCATGTTACGTGTGCACTGTAACTGTACTGTACCATACATCTGCAGGGCGACGTGTGCTATATCACACTATGACATATAGTAGATCTTGTCAAGGCTGCTCTAGTGGGAACATCAAGCTGACACACAGACAGGTCTGATATAAATGACTTCTCAGTATCATCGGGATATTCAGGAGGACTAACAACACCCATCTGGAGGTGAGTGGATGTCGGAGTACAGTAACAACAGTAAGTCTGCGAGGAGCTACAGCAACAGAACAAAAACAAACACAACAAATGAAACTTAGTATACTCTTAGTAAGCAGGCTGACGCTGGTTATCAGTACAAGACTAGCTAGTGAATATTTGAGTAAGAGAGCTATGACTCATACAGGTTCAAGGGCATACAGCAGAGGAGGGGGTTAGGCTATATAACGCTAACTTAAATTCACTTATCACTGGGGTTAAAGCAGGAGAGCCAAAAACTGGAGTTAAAGTTTTGTACAAAAGTAACTTTCTGCTAAAGGTTGTTCCCTCCTTTGCCTTCTCCATCCTCACTCTCTCTCCTTCTGTCTCTGTCGCTCAGCCTCTGTCTATCTCTGCCTCTCACTCACAATCTGACCTACACCCATGCTTTCCCATCAAGCCTTGCAGATGCTGGTCTTCGTCACGAACTTGTTCTCAAAGTGGTGGATGGTGAAACATTCGTCAGCAGAGCGCTTCTGGATGCCTCCACCTGGCAGACACAAAGACGTACACAACCTGTTAGTGCTTATATAGGCGAGCGACTGCAGAGTTCAAACATTTGCAGAAATGAGCAAAATATATTTTTCGTGTTTGCATTGACTTGTGCAATTTTTGGCTAAAACTGTTATTGCAAAGAAATACTTTGAGTTTTTTTTTTTTTGCTGTTACAGACCCCTTTACATCATTGTTTAACCAGGATGTATAAATTGTAAGTATTTATAAATTAACAGTGCAATATCTGTGTTAGCAGAAACAAAATACAGTTTATCATAAGAAATATGAGGGTTAAACAAGCTTGCTAGCCAAAGCCGCATTTTTCCTACATTCCCCAAGATCTCTGAAAGTTTCTATGAATTAATACGACTGAATTGTGGTACCAATCTTTGGCTGATGTTTGTTGTGCAAAGACAGCAGAATGACCCTTTGCAATGAGTTTTGACCTTCTCTTAACTGAGAGTGCAGCAGTTGTGAACGCCTCAGTAGATAATGAGAAAAAAGAGCATTAAGTCAATCTAGTTGTGATCAGTGCTAAAATTTTCAGGCTAAAGTTAATCAGCTTCTATTTTCTTTCTGAAATACAATTTAATAGCACAACTATTCCTTCTACAAGCTGACTGTCAAAACATGACAGATATTTAAATGACTGTTAAAAAAAAAGGGGATGTGCGCTTGCAAAGAAAGGGAGACAAAACATCTGGTGTCAGTGTACATAGGTGACACAGAGTTCATGCCACGTTCATGCACTTTTGACACACTAAGATGCTGTGGCCGTTTTCACAGAGTGATGCTGAATAGAAGTAGCAGAAATGTAACATGTAAAACAAGATGCTCTCTGTGTGTGGCTTATGTTGGACTAACTGACTAACTAGCGAATGCTGTTGTGTTATGGAGGAGTTTTTACTTTGGTGTAATTTGATACTGTCAGATGTGACTCAAACACTGTTTCTGTAACAGCTGTCCACCCAGAGGCTTGAGTGACAAGAGTTTGAATTTCGATTAAAAAAAAACTATTTGAAACTTGAAAAGTGCAACTATGAGTCTAAATGATAAAAACATTCAATTAAGATGTACTCAAATACTTAATAAATGTACATGAAACTT
>JAQNCA010000032.1:5933149-5948922 GCA_029783725.1 Acanthurus tractus
AGCCCACACTGTAAAAAATATGCACTGTTTATTGAGTCTCGGTAGCTTTATTTAAATATTGGGAAAATGGCAATTGGGCAGGCATTTTAACTTTTTACTTTTAAATAACTGATGACAAGAACTTTGTTTAGAACACCTGTTGATTCCGATAAAGAAATCTGCCCAAATCTTTTCATAAATCGTGAGATTGCAAAAGTGAAAGGGTGTAATGTTTTGGAGAGAACAGCTGTTTATTTCACCTTTGCTTCAGCGTTTATCTGGCTCATTTTTAGGAAGTAAAGAATAAAGGCCGGATCAGGCATTAGCATGGATATTTTTTGCAGCGCAGGCCCATGTGGAGGAATGCACGCTGCGCTCTGCCCTCCCTCTGTGTGACGCGCAGAGGGGAACCAGAGGAACAAGCCCTCTGTGAGACAGAAAGGAAAGGGGAGACACAGAAACGGATAAAGGGGAGAGAGGGAAATATTGGAGTTCGGAGGAGAGGCGTGCCAGTAATCAAGGATTTTGGATGCGGGCGCGCGTCTCAGGGAACACATGGGATCACACTGGGTCAATTACGCAGCGTCACGGAGCCGCCGTGTGAGAGGGGCTCCCTGAGGTGCTGCTGCTGTCTGTTTACGCCGTTCTGTCCTGAATGAGCTCGGACACTGAATTTTGTGCAGGACAAAGTCAAAGTTCAGACGGATATACGACTCGCAGAAAGACGGGATCTTTCGCAAAGATGCAGGGTCTAAGCTCCAGGGCTCACGCGTTCTCGGTGGAGGCGCTGGTCGGGAAGCCCTGTAAGAGGATGAAAGTGTCGGAGGGACACGAGTCAAGTTCAGCTGCAGACACCGGCAGCGATACCAGCATCTTCACCGGTGAGGCAGATGGATCAGTTGGCTTTGGAGAGCATCTTTTTGTCTCTACAGGCGTTTTACGCACAAGATGGTGCAACAAACCCTCTTACACAATTGGCAGTTTGCAAGTTATTCCGCTTCATCTGACCAATATTTTATCAATTTGTTACATTTTCGCAATTAAACTTCTCTTTATGCACAATCAACAAAAGAAAACAATTATATAAAATTCTTTTTTGGGGGGGAAAGGTTTTGTAAATAAGTTCCATGTTAGTTGGCAAACTGCAGAAACTTTCTGTGTGATCTTTTTCTGAAATCTAAAAATATATATATACATATAGTCGCAGCTAATTTGTAAATTATTTTGGAACGATGTTGTATATTTGTATTCTTCTCTGATCCCCTTCTCTGCATCCCCATAGGCCCGAGCCAGTATCCATCCACCCAACGGAAAGCAGGTTCAACGCGGAGCAGGACAGAGGACGCTGGATGTGACCCTGACAGACAGACTGACAGGTCAAGAGCCAAAGAGGCTGATCCCGGCGCAGAGGAGAGCAAGCCGAAGGAGAGCGACTGCTGTCCGGACACAGACGTCCGAGTAGAGCTGCAAGGCTCGGAGCTGTGGAAGCGATTCTATGAGATCGGCACCGAGATGATCATCACTAAAGCTGGCAGGTACAAAATGTGGACATTTACAGTGACTCCACGCAAACAGACAGAGAGCTTATATTGCCGCAAACCCGGGGCCTTTAGGTGCATTTTCCAGACATTAAACAGCATTCTTTATATCCTGCAAAACTTTCGAACTCTAATTTTATTTGGTCTATTAGTCAGGCAGCAAAAATGTCTGTTCACGAGGAAATATATTAAATGCTCTAATAAGTTCTTCAGCTAAAACAAAACAACAGTCCTTAAGAGTTTGGTTAAATTTTGAAAAAGGTCCTTTTCTCTATAAATTCTAAACTTTCTCTCAACACGATAAATAAAAACTAAACAAGTGATTTAAGTCACATAAAATTATAACAAGACTCATACTTTTTTATTTTTCGGGCCTTACTGCTTTAACAGCGATGACTGTAGGGCTTAGAAACAAACAAAGCAAAAAAAAACAAAACAAAAATAAAACCGAGGTGACCGAGCAGTCTTTCGTTTTCAGTCCGTAAAAAATGACCTTCATTTCCGCATTTAGGTCTCCGTTGGGAATGCATATCAAGCTGGAGTCGCCTTTATCAATGCTGTGATACATGATAAGATATTTACATGAACCGTCGTGCGGTCACAGGTGCGCGATTATCAGGTGTAAACGGCCCTGAACGCGCTGCAGCCGATCAGGACTCATCAGCAGAAAAGTCAGAAACAAATTAAATGATTTTTTTGATTTGAAAGGTTAATTAAAATTACGAAGAAGTCATAAGAAAGTGTTTTTAGTGTCGCATTTACGTTCCTTTAATTTTATTATGATAAGCGTGTAAATATTCAGCTATTTCAAATATGTATAAACCTTTTAGATCTATATATTAGGTCTCTATATTTTGATGCAGGGTATATTTTGGAATAAAAAAAGAAAGTAAGAATTTTTAGGAAAAGTGCTACACGGTTAAACTGAATTTATTTATTTTTTAATTTACTTCCACATGATCTGTGGCTATCGGTGATATAATGAGCGATGGTACAAAGGTATTTATGGTCGACTGAAATAACTTTCAAACAGGTCTATTTGTGGCCTGACAGGTAGCCATGTGTGTTTTCTTCTGTTTTTTTTTTCTTCCTCGAGATGAGTTATTGGGACATAACTACTTGCTGAAATCTAAGTTCCGTTTATTCAATTACGGAGAACACACGCTATAAATCTCGGCAGTGAAGATGCCCTCATGGCCCCTCGAGGTCTCTGAACTTTCCTCTGAACTTGGCCGCTGCAGGCAGGAAAGTTTCCTGCCTCGAGATGTTATTCCTGATCTCTCCCCGTGTGCCTTAATGATGCGAAATCCATGCAATCAAAACACACTTTTATCTGTTTAAAGGAAGCTTCGAATAAAGACGGCATAATTAGAAAAGAAGAAACCCGGAGTCCTTTCTGTTTAACGTGCGGCGCCTCTCCTCTCTTCCTCTCTCTAGGAGGATGTTTCCATCTGTGCGCGTCAAAGTGCGCAATCTGGACCCGTGCCAGCAGTATTACATCGCAATGGACGTCATGCCAGTGGACTCGAAACGTTACAGGTGTGTCTGCGTGCGTTGTATCAAACTCATTCTGTACCTGTTAGTGTGTTAACTTGCATGTAAACACTGGCGCAGGTATGTGTACCACAGCTCGCAGTGGATGGTGGCCGGAAACACGGACCACTCCTGCATCTCTCCCAGGCTCTACGTGCACCCGGACTCACCGTGCGCAGGGGAGACGTGGATGCGTCAGGTCATCAGCTTTGACCGCGTCAAACTTACCAACAACGAGATGGACGACAAGGGACATGTAGGTACCCATCTGAGCATGCGCCTCTCCATCTTTCCCTCTGAGACAGTGACCAGCTGTGCAGAGGACCTGCAGGTCAGGTATTGCAAGTAAAAATGGTGGCAGTTAAATTTGTTGTTTCCAATATTCTTTTTCTTTTGTCTCGACAGAAATAAGTAAAAAGTCAGTACTTTCAGGCTTATATACTTTTTCTTACTATGACTAATTCGAGCAAGTTCACATCACTGTGTATGTATAAATGTTATATGAGCAGCAGAATCAGTTTCTACATGCTTTGGCAGCTTTAGTCGCGCTAAGGTTGCTGTCACACACATTAAACCAAGAAGGGGCTCAGTATGTGGAAAGTCAGTATGTGTTTTAGGGATAGAGAAAATGAAAATCCCTCTCAGCTCCAGAACTTCCTGTAAAGGCTCAATGATGCACAGATGCGACAGATGTGGTGATTGTAGAAGCTACAGCAGCTCGATCCTCAGATTTATCAGACCATCCTGGAGTTTGTGTCTTCAGAGGATTACATGATGAGGAAACTTTTGCACACCACAGCTGCAGTATCCTAATCCCTAATAATGTTATGGTCGCTTCTGTATGCTGTTGTAGCATTTATTTGGATTTTAACACTATGTACAAGTGTTGATTGCAATGTTTTTGAAGCTAATGCAAATTGTAGTTTGGCTTTAAATTTGGCAGTCAGGCTGATTTGTGTAAAAACAACTGTGTTCTCCACTGTGAAACTTTATATTTCTACATTTTTATTCAACTTCTACTTAACAAGTAAAAATGAAAGTTCCACTGTAGTTAGACTCATTATTTTTTTAAAAATCTGGCTCCTTTTATTTCACAGTATAATTTACCAAGTATGCAAAATAAGAAAAAAAATAATCTCCTCTAAATGCCACTAAAGCTAACATTTTAAACTGCTAAATTTAATTTGAAGAAATTAGATTTACTCAGATAAACTTCTTTCCCCTCAAGGCCACATCCATATAAAAGATTGTTCCTTTTCTTTTTGTTTTTTTTTTCTTAGAATTTTAATTAAATCTTGTCAGTTTCCATTAAATACATTCTTATTAATATTTGTACTAATGTTAAATACCTGATAGTTTTATTTTTTGAAAATCTGATTTGAGCTTAATTGACTGAAGTTCTATGTTAGGACTGATATGATATTATTTTGCCGAGTATTTTTGTGTTTTTGCAGATCAAACATGGGTTGTGAAATTGATGTAGATCCAATTTTCAACGGTGATTCAATGATTACATGAACCTTTAAATATCGCTTATTATTGTTGTTAATTTATACAGTTAAAATACATCACTTGAAGAGAATGTTTTTAAATGTTTAGGTCTTTAAAGGGATCCAAACCTTTAAGCATCATGCACAAATTGTAGACTGTAGAGAAGAAACCATTAGTCAGTAAAACAATTAATTTCTCAAAATGAAATGCAACAATTCAGATCATTCCATTTCATACAGTAAATGGAGCTGAATGTTGTTTAATTTTTCAAATATTCTCTGATTTTAGCTTCTTATCCAGGAGGGTTTGTCTATTGATAGTACTGCATTTAAAAAAACTTCTGAGTTTTGGACAAAGAAGGACATTTAACGACATCGAATATAGCTTTAAAAGGAAGTCATTTTTTTTTGTGTGTGTGTAATTTTTCTTGCACAAAACAATTTAACTAAAATAAATCTTCATAATAATTGATGATGACATTGATCCTTGATTTCTGTCATTTATATTTGTCCCTACAGTTCAAGTTTGTGATATTGATTTAATTAAAGGGAAAGAACTGATAGGTCCATCTCCTCTTCATTTATTCAGATCATCCTTCAGTCGATGCATAAATACAAACCTCGTGTGCACATCATCCGGTACGACCCTCGTTTGGATTTGTCTCAGATCCAGTCGCTGCCTGCTGAAGGGGTGCACAGCTTCTCCTTCCCAGAAACGGAGTTCACCACAGTCACGGCCTATCAGAACCAGCAGGTAAAAAACCTCAAGCCGATCCTGCAGAGCAGAAAATAGTTTGTAACACAACCACAAACAAGGAGTCTGACTCACAGGGCCTTGAAACCACTGCATTTTGTGAAACACTGAGAAATACAATATAATTAAAATGTTAGGTTGTTGATAGTCTTGTTGTTAAAAAATGCTACATATTAACCTTTTACACCTTTTATGTACCAGAAATATTAAAAATAGCAGATAAATCTGTCTAATATTTATTTTCAGTGGAGGTGCATGTAGTGACTGTGATATTCCTAACTGACCCAATCAAAGGCTCAGGCTTTAATCGAGACATCTTGAGGATGACGAGGCACACTTCTGTGAAGTCTCAACAAAATCATAAATTGCAGTGTCCTGATTTTCTGCTGGCCAGTTGCTCAGAGCTGGCGTGTGTGTCCCTGTGCAGGGGAGCTGACCCTGCTGTTGGCTACCATTCCTCCAGTAACAGAGCTGTCTGCCGGGACTGCCAGCTCTTTTCATCAGGGCTCATTTTACGATCAGCGAACGTATTATTACAGAAACTCAGTAACGAGCTGTGACTGGGCCGACTGCTGGAGTCCACAGCCCATTAAAGCACCAAATAAAACTGTACGACCTCCAAGAACCCTGTTTGACATGGCTGATCGCCCTGGGTGCTGCTGGGAGATGCAGTCCCTGAGGTCGAGCTCTCTTGCTCTCCATGATGTTGTAAAGCTGAGCTCATTGTTAGCTTAACACATCACCGGTTCACACGTACTCTCTAACCCATGTCTGTTTCTCTCTCCCACGCAAGATCACAAAACTTAAGATCGACAGGAACCCGTTTGCCAAGGGCTTCAGAGATCCAGGAAGGAATAGGTACAGAAAACCTCACCGACCATCAACACTTGTTTGAGTTTAGAAAGTGCACCTTTAAAAGACCCGAGAGGGATTTAAGGTTCAACCACTGACATGTGACACCACATAAAACCCTCACATGAAGTTCAACAGTGTAGTGCAGAATTTCACACCTCTCACAGCAATATTTAATTACCTGGAATAACATTTTACAGGGCTTTTACAGTATGTGTGTGTGTGTGTGTGTGTGTGTGTGTGTGTTTGTGTGTGTAGAGGAGTGTTGGATGGTTTGCTGGAGTCGTATCCGTGGAGAGGTCCCCTCAGCTTAGACTTCAAGCCACTGGCCATACAGCTCCAAGGTAACTGGTCACACCTCCTCATATTCCTCCGCTCCGGGTCATTTTTGTCTCCATGATTCAAGTTTCTGACGTCTTTTTTTCAACAGGAGGCTCGGAGTCGCCAACCAGCAGTGTGAAGAGTCTCCTCCCTCTCTCCTCTCCTTCATCTCTTCACCCGTTCTCGGTGTCCACGCTCTCCTGTCAGGACGGCGCGCTCCACGCCCTCGCCCTTCCTCTCTATGGGAAGGCCTCCTCCATCTCGCCCGGCTCCCCGCTGACCAGCAGAGCCTTCTCCTCCCTGGGAGCAGACAGACTGAGAGGCCTGCCCCCACTGACGGATCTTCCGCTACTCTCAACACTGCAGGCAAAGAAACCTCCCCACTGTAGGGATCCATGTCTCCACGGTTCTCCGGGGAGCTCCCCTTGCCTCTTCCCCCTGCACAGCCCCCTCAGCCCTCAGGGGCCTTCTCTCCTCCCTCATCTCTCTGACACTGCGGGCCCCTACTGTCTCTACCGCTACAGCTTCCCCCTGAACCCCCAGCTCACTGCTATTTCCCGGCACGCCAAACTATCTGAGGACACCACAGACTGTCTGCTGCGCCAGTCTCCGTGGCACCCGACCACCAACCACTGCCTCTGACAGCTGGACCGCACTTTTCGGCTCCGGCCCATTGAGTGTAACAAGCCAAAGCTTATTGCAACAAAACAGAGAGGGTTGATTCTCTCTTCCTGCAAGACTCAAAGGAGCAATGAAAACAGAGTTTTTTTTTGTATTTAAAAAAACTGTTTTGTGCCTAGTGTTGGACTCACCAGCACAGAAGATAATCCTGATCCTCATGTGCAAAAACAACTAGTGCCAAAAAGCCCAATGCTGGAGTAAAGAGAAATGTAGACAGGATGTAGATTTTTTTTTTTTAAATTTTGGACAGAGTAACAGAGAGCCAGTTTCTTTACCACAGGGCAGAATATATTTCCGCCTTATTAACTTCACCCACTATAACGGTGTTACCAAAGATCATCAGCAATAGGACCTGAGGTATGTAATATACAGAGTAATGAGCATGAGAATGACTGTTAAAAATGACCATAAGTGCCCATTAAAGTATTTTTCACATTTTTTTGTTCAGTTCATCCACAAGCATCTAAAGTGTTCTTTTTCCGTGCACACTTTGTGTAAACAAATTGAAAGTGGAAACACCTTCTCCGTGTTTTCCAGTGGTAATCACATGAAAATACAGTGTATTTCAAAGTAAAACAATATGTGCGATTGTGCAACAGGAGGTGATTTTGAACAACAAATTCTGCAAAAAAAAGTCTCCTTTTAGGTACCTCAGTGTTTCCTGCAACGGGGGTTGAAATTATGATGCAACGATAGAACATTGAACAAGATTGTTTTGTGTTTTTGTAGCTCGAAACTCAGCTGAATTTCAGTGTCAGGCCTGGTCACCCCTGACTAATGACATGAGCTCATCAGGTCTCTCTGTGATTTTAGAGGAAGAACAACAGCTGCCAGGATTCAGGCAGCCAGTTTCCATTCCTGCACTTTATTACCAATATCAGGACTAATCAGAGCCGCATGCGGGAGAAAGAGTTATTCAGTGTAGGCCTTTATTAGGAACAGTCTAAAACAAGATGAGAATAAGACTCCTTGCCCTTTAAAATATGCTGAAGCAGCCATGTCACCATTACTGTAGTCACTGCTACATCTTTCCTGCGTCACTACAGTAAGTCACTACTGCTGTGTGAAGACTTGACTTTGAGAAACGTGTGGAAGGTTTGCAGAAGAGTAAATGCTAGTGTGCTCCTCACCACTGTTGGCCAACATAATGCTGTGTTTTTTTTGTCCATACCAAAGGGGGCACGCCCGTCCAGCTGCTGATGTGATAATTCCTGCCTTCAGCTCAGACTCAAAAACCCTGCACCATCCCTCCCCTCCTCCCTCTCAGCAGAGCGAGGAACGGTGGTTTAGGCAAAGCTGGGGAAATGGCCTGTTTCCCGACAAACGGTCATAACCAAACAGCAATTTACTTGTCATGGCCAGGCATGGCAGCGAGCTAATGCGCGCTGGACGTGGAAATAGCAGGAAGGAGTTAATTGAGGAACTTGGGCAGGGGATGGCCCGTGTTTCAGCACGCGGTCAGGTGCGCCGCTATCAAACAGCCTGCCCTTTGTCTGCAGACGGACATAATCTGTGCTGGTTATTTGATACTGTCTGTCATTTCCATGTTTGGCTATGGAGGACAATCATTTTAAACTCCCAACTAATTCGGATCTTTCAATTAGACAAATTGCTTTCATACCAGGAGAGCTGAACTCTGCACCTGCCACTTTCCAATAGAGTAACACAGAAACACACAGAATAAGATGTGATCACCTGTCATTTATTAGTGTTTTAAAACTGCCATATTTTGCCACAAGCAGTAAATACCAAAGTTTGGAAGATTAGCTTTGATTACGGTGTCGGTACTTTGGAAGCAGTGGAAACGGTGCTTGATGAAATAATGAGTAACAGTATATGGGACATTAAACTGACAGCCTCTTTGGAAAAAGAAATAGATTGACATATTTTTTTTTTCTTTTGCTGTTTTTTAAGGCAACTGCCATTAGCGGATTAGCTTAACCTAGCAAAAGACTGTAGAGGAAAACTTTTTATAATGACACTTTGTAGTTTTTTTGTGTGACTAGCTACTTTTTAGCTTGATGCAGTATCTACAATTTTGGTCTGAGTTTTTGCAAATAATTTGGGCTTTCAAGGTGCTAGCAGTTAGCATTTTTGTTTGACAGAGCTAGTCTAGTATCCCCTTTTTTCATTATTGTGCTGGATTAAGCTAACTAGCAACAGACTGTAGGCTGGCTTCATATTAACAATTAGGCATCAGCACAAATGTTTTACATCTAACTTTCTAACAATACAGTGACAAAGCGTTTTTCACAAAATATTTCTTATGAGTTGTGTTTTGCAATAGGTTTTAAAATTAAGTTTGTTACAAAAGTTATTTATGTATGAGCTTATACAAAGTATTATATTGTAAGCTTATGTGGGGCATATTTTACTCTGGTCGTTCTTGTCTATCAAACTTTACTTGTGTTTAAAAACTTGTTAGAGCCCAGAGTTGGTTGAAAACTGTTGAGTTAACCTTTTATCAGCCTGTCGATGATTAACCGCGCTGTCCGTCCTCCAACATTGTTAATTTGCTTGATAATGTGTCAACATAATCCTCTTGAAGGTGGTGGCTGAAAAAACATGGAAACTGCGCTGATTTGACGCTGTAATAACACAAGGAGGGGAATTTCTTGGCCGCTTCACAGTGATTGACAGGCAGTAAAAGGAGAGAAATTTGACCCCAGAGTCATTTGTTTCCAATCATTTGAAATGGCATCCTGAAACAGGAGAGAGGCTCGGCAGAGAGTCAGGACGTGTAAATATACTCTGCCTTCATTAGATTAACATACGGCACACACACACACATGCGCCGCAAAAGCACACATACGTCAGTTATCTTCTAATAATAGCCACCATACGCTCACAAAGGACTCCGACTCACACACAACTACACACACACACACACACACACACAACCCTTTGCCCAGTGAGCTTCGTGCCCTCCAGCCTTCACTTGTATTTGGCTCTGTGAGTCTCTTGTGAAGGTTTATACTGGACGCTATTTTCTCTGCAAACTCAATAAAAGCCGGTTATTTATCAGGTCAGATTATAGGACGTGACTGAACTCAGCTGTAAAGTTGGAAGTGAAACCAGCTGTGGCTGAAATTGAATTACACTGAGTGAATAATGTGAAAAGCAAGGGCAGTTTAACAGTTATTAAGTGCTCTTCTACTGCCTTATCAAACAGGCATACACTGCTTAATATTTTTGCCTCCTGTATTGTGCAATCCCTCTTCTCCCCTCTCCTCTGGTCTTATCTTAAAGACATTCTCTGCTGTTGGAAACACTGACAGGTTAGTCAAAGACGGAACAAGACTCTGACATCCTCCTCTGTGGTGATTAGAAGTCTCACTGCACTGGATCACAGGAGTGATGACAGACCAGGGGTCTCTGTGGATTTGCATCTTGCTTCATCTCTGGTTCTTGTGTGTATGTGTGTGTGTGCATCTATACAAACTGCCTGCAGTATGGCCACGAGTGTTTGTAGACACGGGTCACTGGGGCATTGCACAGGCATGTGCTCCCCGACAGGCCTCCTCCAGAGCAGAGGTTAGATGAGTGGAGGACAAACTGCTTTAACATGTGGCCTGGCACCTGGCCTGCATGCTTGTGTGTGTGTGTGTGTGTGTGTGTATTCTGAGGTTACCTCTGGGCCTCAAACTCATGCCATTATCACAGGAAGTGTTAATGACCAAAACAGCTCTTGCACTTTTCCTCACACCTTGCACCTCTCTATTTTCACCTCTGCTCCTTCTGCTGTTCTGTTCTGTGAACACTTGTGATGCTGCGTGGTCGTTAAATACACGCAAGTTTTTTCTTCAAGAAGTGGAAAGAATGCACCGGTTAAAGAGTTCACCATCAAAAAGTATATCAATCAGTGACCCAGCTATTATGTTAGAGTACTACTTACATGTTAATGCCTCAATAAAAATTAGCCAATAATATACAGCGAGGGAAACTGACGTGTTTCGCATAATTAGTACTTTATTTCTTGTCGCTGTCCTGTGAACATCATCAACACCCTGTTTTCAGGTGTGTGTGAAAGTGAATTATTTAATAACTGTTTTTTTTATTGCTGTTATTCAGTTTAAGAACAAAAAGATCTTTCTCAACTCATAAGGGATATTTATCATTCATATTTCCTGAAAAGGTCTAAATCTTTTGAAATTTTGACAACTGATGTGCATCTTCTTGCAAATACTGCAGCACTTGGGATTCTTGCTACTTGTGCTACTTTTTAAAATGATCACATTAATACAGCCATATGTTGCCTGTAACTTTTCATATAGCTGCAACATAAAAAAGCTATTCAAATGTTAACACATCTGTTGAAAATCAAATGTGATGATGTAATGTCTGAGGCCATTTGCCTGCCTGGTTTTACTTGTTTGTTTGTATTTTACTTACAATTTTAATTTTCATAAAACTGTGAAGATACACATAATAAAGACAACCAATACTTTAAAAATACATTTAAAACGATTATTTAAAGAGAGTTACACAGCTACAATGAAATAAAAAAAGAGAAATTGACCCTCAAATGTCATGCCATGAGGAGTCCAGTTAAAAGGTAAGTTGCTGATTGAGGTCCTAGCACAATGCAGAATGTGGGCTTTAGAGGTGCTAGTGGTCATGGCAAGGCTTGGGACTTCTCCCAGTGAACCTTCTATCCTGATAAAGTGCCAAAACATTCAATATCTAGGTCCTGTTCCAGAGATTTTTGTGGACTGGGCATTGTCAGCAGAATATTGTCTGTGTATAGACAAATTTTCATTTCAGTTTTTGGAGTAGCTTTACCGTTTATACAGAAGTCATCCCTGATCCCTGCTGCCAGAAGCTCAGGGATAGTACAAAGAGCAATGGGCTCAAAGGACATTCCTGTCAGCAGCCCCTCTGCAAGGGAAAAAAGTTGGATATGAGTCCATTTGCATGTGTTCTAGCATTAGGTCAGAGCATTTGTCAAGCCTCACAGATCAGATCTTTGTTTACAGTTTCCCTTCACAGTTTATGAGCGAAATATGCCAATGTCAATAGGCCAATAGCATCCAATTAGGCTATACAGCGCTGGGTTTGGCCTCCATAAAAACTCCATAAAGCTTATCAAAAAAAAATATTTCAGATGGTAAAAATGTGCACTGAAACCACTGTCCCCAGGAGTCCTTCCTCTTGCTAGTGCCTTAATTGCCTGTTTTATCTCAGACTTGGAGATGTCAGCTTCCAGATCTTCTCTGTCTGCGTCAGACAGCAAGAAAAGATTTAACTTACTAAAGAACAGATTGAAGTTTGACATTGCTGGTGAACTTCAGAAGTAAAGTGTTTCATAGAAGTCCTTGAATCCACTGGATCCTCAATGGTTTTTGGAGTTTTCAAAGTTTCTCCATTCTTAGATAGAATAGCAAGGATCATACATGAAGCTTTAGCTCTCTGCAGTCTGGATTAGAAGACATCCTGCTCTCGGCTATGCCCGCCCTCAAAATATCGAACCTTTTAATCATTATAGGTCAAACTCTGTCTTTTTTAAAAACTGAACTTCTGTTTTTGTTTTAAAGTTTTTTGTGTAGACTTGGTCATTTTCAGATTCAGTTTGTGTGCATGCTCTAAATCAGACAGATCCCTGGTTAAAGTGTTTAGTTTTTCAGTTCTCTTTTTCTTCTGGTTTGATGTAAAGCCAGCCTGGTTTTCTTTTTAATAAGAACACTTTTGCTGATAAAACACACATTATTTTATATTTTACATGGTGGTTTTGTTACTTTTACAATATCAAAGTATCTGATTACTTGCTTCAATGCAGCTGTGCTTACTTGAACATTAAGTGTTGTATATATGCTGCTGTTTACACCAAACCCACTAAATGGTTAAAAAAAAAGTCACATGAATAATCTTTTTTCACCGCGGCCTCTTCCTGTAATTCTCTTTCTTCATCCTGTATTTTGTCCTCAGTGGGGCTGTGTGTTTGAGTGCTGGGGCGGCTGAAAGAGGGCTGTCAGCACTCAGCTCGTGACCAACAAACACAACGCACACTCTGACCCTGCCTGTCCATCATGCCGGACCACCCCTCCCCCCAAAAGAGAGCGCGTGTGCTCCTTTTCCCATCTGATGGACAAGAGGGCGATTCTACAGGTGCATGTGTGTGTGTCTATGTGTGAATGTGTGTGTGTGAGAGAGAGAGGGAGAGAGAGGGGCACACATTCTGGCATTGGTTATATTCATTATGGACCCATAAATCAACCCTTTTGGAACAAGAGATGTGAGATATTCTTTGTCTCTTTGCCCATATCTCTGACAGAGGGATAGATAGCTCTTACCTCTTTTAGCTTCCTGTGTACGACAGGTTATCACTCCTGGGACAGATACAGCAACGAGAGGGGGAAATAAGGAAAGAGATGGAGAGTGATTGAGTGAGAATGATGCTCCGTGGCTGATGTATCAGATGGCAGATGAGGGGATGGGGTGAGGGTAAGGGGTAAAGAGAAAAGAGTGATTTAATGCTGGCCTGTACTCTCCTCTCCTCTTATCCCTGCCTCGCTTCTTTCATGTCTCAACCCAGGGTCGACCCGCCTGCTGCCACAGATGGTGCTGTCTGTCTGGGCTGCCCTCTACAGGATGTGCCCCCCCCCGCACCCCCACAACTACAAACCTATACTCGCTTAATTGATTTCAGGGAGGGAAGGCTCTCTTTCATTTCTGTTTCACACACACTCAGACAGCTTGCCAACAGCCAGTGCCCCCAGTGCACACACACATACACGCGGCTGGCGCTGTGCGCTGTCAACGCTAATTCAATTTGAGACGCGGGAGTGTGACTAACAGCAGACCTGCAGAGTGTTTTACCATATGCACCACACACACACACACACACACACACGCATACACACAGTCACAATTCCGTAATTTCAGAAGAATATTCCATTAACTTACATTCATTTTCTGGTGACTCACCCTCACTCTTCTCCTTACCAACAACTGTCTAACCCTTGCTCAAACTGTAAACTAGGTTTTAACCTCAATATTGAATGAATCACTCGATGGAGATTTGCATTTTGTCCCCAAAAGGATGACAAGTCCCTACAATGTGACTGTGTGAGTCCTTCTAATAGATCTCTCATCTTCCTGTTTCTCTAATTATCAGTAGACGTTTATCTTGTCAACAACATGGGCATACGGAGTAACACCTTATTAACCCTTTCTACTTCACGGCCTAATCCACAGTCAATTTACACAACAAGTCAAGTGAGACACACAGGTGGTTGTTCTGTAGTTGCAGCACATTAAATCTGAAAAAAATACGGAAAGCTTTGTTGTGTGAAAAGGAGTAAATAGACAGCGAACTGCTTTTTTTGGACTGCACTTTATTGACATGCACACCGTGATGCTACTAGCATTTTTACTAGCTTGTTTACCCCATGTGATTACCATGCCCACCATCTTGGCTTAGTGTTTCTGCATGCTAGCATTTGCTAATTAGCCCTAAACCCAAAGTACAGTTGAGGCTGATGGGAATATCCCAAGTTTTGCAGATATGCTGGTGGTATTGACAAGCACACATTGTTATGAAGCTCATGGTGTAAATGAGAACTCGACTACGCCTAAGAGTGATTAACTATAATGTAATAATGAAACACGGCACAGATTCCATAGTACCTGCATGTGTGCAGACAGAGAGACTGGCAGACAGCCTGCATAAAGAGCAAAAAACAAGGCTTCATGTCCTTGTTCACAGGGTTGTTTGACTGTAAGAGATATCTGTGCGGGTGATAGGGAGAGGTGAAATCTTAATGAAGCATGCTCTGGAGAGCAGGGATGGATGGGGCCAGCTGTACTGGCGCGTGTGTGTATGTGTGTGCACGAGACAGTAAAACTGATTAAAAGCAGCATTAACACATCTGACAGGAAGCAATGGTCAAGAGGTGAGTGGAAACTGGGGAGAGCCTTGGGCTGAAACGATTAGACACACACTTATCAGCAGCGACGGCAGATGGAGACTGAGGAAAGCCCTGGGCAGCAGCGATTGGTCACACATGCCCATCGATATCCGAGTAGAACCAATCAGCTCAGCTTCCTGTCTTTGACCTGACCCTTCACGCATAGTAATAGAATATTTCAAGAGGGAGGCTGAGGAGGAGGAAGACAACAGTGAAGGGAAAGAGCCTCTCTGTCTGAAACCTTCTCATCTCTAACTCCACCTTAAATAGATGTTGAGTCTTTTCTATGTCCACAACTTTACACATAAACAAAAATATAGTATGTACTGCTATATAGATTTAAATGTTTGTACAGGATTTTCTCTTTTAAAATATTTAGACCCTGTATCAGTTTGGCCTTAAATTATAGACTGAAAATGCACAGGAAGATTTTTGTGAACTTTAAGTTTACATAATACTTTTTTGTTTCTAAATATTTCCAAATAAATTCTTTGGAAGTTTCTTGGAAAGAACAATATCATACAACATTTGTTCTAGAGTAAGTAAAAAAATAGCGCAAAATTGTCCATCACAACTTGTCATAGTGCTTTAATTTGTTTGACCAATAGTCCAAAAAGCAGAAGACACACTTTTAACAGTGTTATGTGATAAATAAAAGCAACGAATCATCTAATGTTTGACACTGAAACCAGAAACTTTTTTAACACAAATTTATCCT
>JAQNCA010000032.1:5950046-5963875 GCA_029783725.1 Acanthurus tractus
AGGCACTGGCATGCGAGCGACAGAAGGCCGCTTCCTCTACAGGTGACACCTTTGACCTCTCATCTGTTCCCTGTTGGAGGAGAAAAAGAGGAGGGGAAGGATGGAAAAAGGAGGGACAGAGAGGTATGCAGGGATGCATATTTTGCCCTAAACACAGCGGTAAACTGTCCAAAACTTTTGACAAGTGAAACGTGTTAATAAATCTTTTGATGACTCTTTCTTTGCATGTGAAGTTAACACAAAATACAGATTTTCAAGAATGTTCCAGCTTTCGTCAAAAAGCACACAAGGCAAACTTTTACACCAAGCCCTCTTTTTTTTGGTAAATTATAAAAAGTAAAATAAGTTTGAGTTTCAGCTCAAAACAGCCAAAACAAAAACAGACAAGGCAACAATACAAGAAGTCCCAACATCCTCACACATGCATAACAATTACAGCACAAGCATGCTCTTAACAACAAGCAGTCAGTTAGGAAACAAATAAATACATACATGATGAATAAATAAATATATTGCACTTTGCATTTTATATACTCTATATATTATTATGAGGTATTAGCACTTGAACAAAACTCCATTGTTTTTGTTTTCAACAGTCGTAAAAAAAAAATCCCATTCTGAGTATATGGAGGCATGTCACCTTAAAATAGAGAAACAAATCAGCTCAGTAGTCTTCAGTTACCCACATAATATATAATTGGAATACATGTTAAATTTGAGTGTGCAAATGAGCATTAATATAGAAGGACTGTAAGGAATAGTTAGAACAAGGAAGTTAATATAATTTTTTTCTTCTCCTTTTGTTGTCACAAAAGAACAAACCTGGAGCAGAGGGAGACACAGAGCTTGCAGGCACATAGCACCTTTTTTTTGTTTATTCTCCACTTTTTCTCTTCCCGTCTCCTCTTGCTTCTTCTGCTCTCCTCTCTCCTCCCTGATCTTGTCATTTGTCTGTTTTATTATGAGACCTGATCTCGCAGTCTGGACAGCCTCAGGGAGAGCTCGTCCTGATAACAACACAAGACAGGTAAAACAGTAAGGCTCAGGCCTCGCCAAAGATTAAATCTGACTGGGATTACAAGACTGTAAGACAAATATTTTCTCTTGAAGTGAGCTGGTTCGAAAACTCAAAACATCTGTCTCTTATTAGGGAATTTGTCAACTGGGCAGCTTGACAAACAGCACTTGAAGTGTTGAAGTGTCACTGTTCCACTCAGTGTTTGCAGGCTTGAAAGGTGAAGGCGTAAAGATTTTTGTTATTATTAGCAGACAGCTGCTGTGATCAGCTTGACTTATGCTGGCTGTAAAAGCTTCCACTGGTGAGTTCTCATAATGGTCAACATGTCGAAACATCTTCAGGAACAACTGAATCACTTCCTGCTATGTAATTCACCTTTTGGAACACTGTTGATATGTATGATCACAGTGTGAGAAAAAAATCAATGTTCAGGTGGAAAAAGAACAAAGTTGCTGCTTCTTTGTCACACTTTCTTTCTTCATGACATGGCAAAGCTCTACCAGAGGAAGTGTCTTCTTGTCAGTTGTGGTGAAAAAAATGATTAAACATATTAAGCATACCAGTCAAGAGTGGAGAAAAATATCAGGTTGCCTATTTTTCAGACATCTCTGTGTATATTTTGATATTTTTATTTACTATAAACATTCCTTGCTGTTAGAAACTAAACACACTGCACAATTCAAGCTGACCACAGCCGCTGTTCCAAAGAACAAATGCTGAGGAGTCACCTCTAAATCGTCATGGATGAGATCTTTTCTGTGGAGCATCACTTTCAATTTCCATTTGGTGGCACTTGTTCAACTATAACAGTGAGACTGGCAAAGCCAACAAAGATTCTGTTCCAGGATTTAAAACACCTAAAGGTGGATTAGTGGATGAGTTACCTGCTCTACTGATGCCGCAGATGAAGCAAGTGAGGTAGTCTGGCCTGAGGGGAGCTCCAGGTTAAGATCCAACCTTAAAAGAAAGTAAAAACAGTGTAAGAGCTTTGTTCAAAGACTTGCATGATATATTATTATCTGTGTGTCCTGTTTTTCCAAAGATAATCCGTCTATTTTAACATGAATGGCTATCTAACTCCCTGCATTTATAGTAATTCTTTTTCACTGCTTTTGCTGTTGTAATTGTTATTTTTATTTTCAAGATGTTTGGAAATATGGGCGACACTCACCCTGCTTCATCAGCCATCTCATGCAAAAGCATATCCACTTCATTCTAGGGACCAACCAGGCAAACAGTTATTTAAAAATATGCTGATCATAGGATTCGATGCTTGAATTATTATCTAGGTCAAGTCTGTCATCATAAGTTGCCACGGAAGCAAAGTTTTATTAAAGCAAAGTGTTAATGACCTGAGGTGTTGTCAGAGTGGTGGTGCTGCTCATTGTGTCTTCCATCTGAGCCGTCTGTACGTCAAGAGTTTCAAACTGGTTCTCAAACTTGTCCATTAATGCAGAAATCTGTAGAGAAAGAAAGACACAAAAAAACAACACCCCATAAATCTCATGAAACATCTTCTTTCACTTTGCTTTTACATTTTAATATTTTAATATGTTACTTTTTCCAAGTTCATGCTTTTCAGCGTGGCATCCATAGACTTGACCACCCCAGACATGGATTTGGAAACCTGGGGGAAAAAACAAACATAGAATAAAGTGTTGAAGTCTGCATAGTCCTCTGATTGTTTACTGGTCTAATTTGTTGTGTTTCAAAGGATCAGGGCATCCAAAGTCAGACACTGAGATGGCTCTCAAAGCTTAAACTGCTGTACTCATATACCCCCACTAGGTGTCACTTTTACTATTTTAACTAGGCTACACTGTCATGACTACCTCTTATCCTAAAAGCATCTCTAATGTTTTTTTAATCTTGTCATGACCAACCTACTAATAGTTGATATAATTAGTATAAAGGGGTTTATTATTGATGCTTTTGTGGAAATGTTTTATGAGACAGCCAGCAGTATTACAATAACATGGACAAGCTCTTAGAGGTGTTTTCAGGAATATCTTTTCACACTGTGCCTTCATTTCTATAAGCACCATTAAGTTCTTTTCTATTAGATACAATGCCTGTCCTGCAGTGAACCTGAATTAAAGCAATTTAAAGTGGATGTCACTCTCATAAGAGTGAGGAGCTAAAAGCCTAAAGTCTGAAGCACAACTAATGACATTACATAATTGGTGGCTTTTTGTTTGCATGTCTGCTATCCTCTTTTGCTCACTCTCACCCCCTCTGGCTCCTTTTGTGTTGGACTTTTGACTGAGTGAATCTTAAGGAAAGAGTACTTTGTACTTTTCACCCTAAAACAGGTAGAGTCTCAGCTCTTCACCTTCTGAAATAAGATTTTCTCAAAGTGTTGAAAATTATGCACTTAGAAATAAAACATGCACAGTATGATATCAAGTTTCTATACGCATATCTAGCCACAAGATTTCTACATCTTTTGATTGTGGACACAGTGGCCATGCTACGAAGAAAATTGGAGGTAATTGGGTTACCTCATTCCTAATTGGCTATCCACTATTAAAGTGGATAGGTGCTGGGTCTGCTGTTTCTAAGAAGATACAATGTGGTACCTTTATGACTTTGCAATTCAGTACTGACTGTTTGACTACAACATCAACATTTAAACCATCTGGGGACTAGGGTTTCAGCCATATAATGCTTCACATGATGTCATGGCAAAACTGCCAATTATTTTGCCACAAACACTTGCTGTCTAGGGTACTGAATTCTGTGATAGTGTTACAAGAAAATAAAATAATGACTACATCAGCAATAGTTACATTGTTGACCTGGCCGGTGATATAACATGATGGAATCATTATTATGACCTTTGCAAAGTGTCAGTAATTTAAATGATTTGTCAATACTTTTAATTAAAGTTGTTTTATGGATGTGACTGCAATAAATACAGTATGTTTTTTACTGCTTGGTGTTTGCTGACTTAACTTAGCATCAAAAAACAAAGCAAGCTCTCTACAAACCGTTGACCTGCAACCCTGACCTGGTTCATAGTGACAGCTGTCTGGACCCGAGAAGCCACAGCATCCACTCGAGCACTCATCCTCAAGAAGTTGATGGACTGATGCTTTTGACGAATGGCATTCTCTGCATGGATCCTGGCTGCCTCCATGTTACCTTTCTGAATAGCCTGAAAAACAAAGGAAAGAGACGTACATACACATACATCATACAGGCTACATCTGTACTATAACCAAGCCTGTACCTGGATCCTGTTTTCTGGTAGAATCACAGTTGAGCAAGCTAACCTGCTTCACTTTAGCTTTTTCTGCCCTCTCCTCCTTGTCACATTTCTTGGAGTTGCGCTGTAGGTCCTTGGCAGCAAACTTGAGGTTGAACAAGTGTTCTGTAAAACTAGTCATGGAATGATTTATTTTCGTGCTAACGACTTAAAACTATTTAAAAAACTGCATACAAACAGAAGCACCCTAAGACAACTAGCTAACTCTACCTTATTCATTCTAAGCGAGGTAATTTGTGTGTTTGTTTATATTTCTTGAACAAGTGGTAGCTTAACTAAAACTAGCAAGCCTTTTATCTTGCTAGTTTTAGTTAGCCGTTCATTCTCTTCCTTTAGCAGTGAATGACTGGGCAGAAGTTACAAGCAATATGAAATTCACACTGGCTAACAAAACCTGGTTACATCTGACCAGCAAACTGTATCTGCCTTTATGCATGTATTATGATTGCACAGAAAAGGATACTCTCCATATTCGACATGATGAAGGTCTCTCTCTGACACAAATACCCAGTCTAACTATATGCAGCTAAAAAGTAACATTAGCATCCAGCCACTCTCAGCTTGTTTTGATTTTTTTTAGCTAACGGACAGTTGTCACTGTAGCTGAGCAAGAGGATTCACTTGTGCTTACTTCCGCATTTGCTTAAAATCAGTTGAGCTGAATTGAAGTTTCGTTTTTGTCTTGCACAGAGCAGAAAACTACCTTGTCGCAATAATACCGGAATTAAAATTTACTTCGGATTAGATATTTTGATTTATTCAGGTAAGAAAAAAATCTTTTATCCGTTCATGAAACGTTTTAAAATTAGGAGGAGAGGTTTCTTATAACGCATGCGCAGTACCTAAATGTAGACCAAGAATAAGGAGATAATAGATAGTAAGGACACTCACTTTCCTCTGAAGCTTTGCTGTTTTATCTATGATGTTTCGTTGTGTTACAACACTCTGCACTGTATATAGATAATGAACATTATATTAGACATAGGTGGTTGTAAGTACAAAGACTTGTCGTTCCTATGGGGTGAGTGCGCATTTATAGAATCGCTTAAACAATGGCTGCACCCATACTCACGTGGATATACCATAATAAAGTAACTATCTTGACTAATCTTTATCTTTGAATACTTTTGTCTACCTTTCATCGTCGTCACACGAAGTCACGATTTTGCATGGCGTGCTCGCGCCTCCTACGTCACGACTGTTAGAGGAGTGGAGGGGCACGCGTGTCCAAAGCAGACAAGTTCCATCCAGGCTAAAAATAGTTTGTACCCGGTATCGGTAGGTTGTGGTACATGTCTAGTGACGTCATTTGTGCTTTTTTGGTGAAGGAGTAAATTGACCTTTTCTACTGAGACACTCGCTTTTTGCCTTGATGCTTTCAGCC
Organism: Acanthurus tractus; assembly: GCA_029783725.1. Lineage (NCBI taxonomy): Eukaryota > Metazoa > Chordata > Actinopteri > Acanthuriformes > Acanthuridae > Acanthurus > Acanthurus tractus. The sequence goes on from JAQNCA010000032.1 coordinate 5,955,717, forward strand.
ATGTTTCTTTCACTTTATTTGTGAAGCATCAAGGAGTGGGCCAATGTAACATTCGTAATCATTTTTTTTTCTTGTAGACTTCTGCACGGAGACAATGCCAGTCTTACGCAGGTCTGTGACCTGAGGAGAGCATAGACGGATTTTGGACTTGTTGGTGTAAAGGAGATGGAACAGACGGCATGAAAGTATAGCATAAGGAGAAATCATCGGTTGTCCAGAGAGAAAATCTGTGTGTGTGTGTGTGTGTGTGTGTGTGCAGCGGCCAGCCGATGGGAGCTGAGACTGGGGGGGATTAACGGCTGGGTCAGGGGGAGGGAGCAGCACGGATGACTCATCCTGTGGGCTATCTGCTGATATTGTGTATGGACACAGCACTAGATAGGCCTATTATTATGTGTCAGGGAGAATGAAGGATTGAATGAGAAGTGTGTAAGAACTGTTCATTAAAACTAACCTACAAATTCGGTAGCTGTTTGTGAAGCAGGGTCCTCTGATGGCTCGTGCTCCAGATGTTGGAGCTCCCTGCATAGTTCAAAGTGCTGTCCTCAACAACAGCAAAGCCATGGAGTCAAATTTGAGGCGACTACGTGTTTTAGTCTTTTTTAAACTGGTAATAAAGTGCTCCTTTATCCACACGGTTCATCAGCCTTGGTTATAATAACCCTTTAAGCCTTTACAGTCGACCATTCAGACAGTACAATGCAAAGCTAACGCAGAGGGATACTACTCCCAGTTTTCTTTCAAATTAAGCTCCTAAACTTTTATTTTTGAAGAATTATTTTACACCTGTTAACACCCCCCGCGCCGCAACCACAACTCCACCAGCATTGTTGTGACCGTAGCCCCGCTGTGCACGCGCACTCACAAAGCGCACACACACGCTCCCCAATCATAACTGAATGACGGCAGGTCGCCATGGAAACTGCGTTACGCTCCGGGCGGCCGGAGGAGAAAACAAGAGCGCGAGGACTCATTTCAGTCTTCATTTCAGCACCACGCGAGCTCCTGGACAGCGCCCGAATGAACTCGCGCACAGATTCCAGCCTCACATGCCTTATAAGGGACAAAGCATCAGCATCAGCACCGAGCCTCATCGGAGACGGTAAGGACTTCACGAGAGACACAAACCGACGTACAAGAGACGCAGATTCTCCGAAACTGAAGCTCAGTGGATTGGATACTCAAGGTTTAATTCTAGCGTCAAGCCAGGAGCCGGTTGCTCCCTCAAAAGCTACAGCAACAGGTAAGAATCAGCTCTGTAAAGTTGGATAATTCACTTTTTTTTTTAATGTGGCAGCGTGGATCATTGGCTACTCAACGGTACTGGGTTTTTAATCTTACCTCTCTTAAGTACATCTGCCCTTTATCCTGCCAGGCACTTAATTGCGGTTAATTGCCCTCACCTGGTGTCTCAGGATTAAATAAGTGCATGGTGAGATGATTAGAGGAAAAGCAGCAGAGCATAGTGAAATTCAGCAGGGATCCGGATCAGTTCAAGTAAATTTTGATAGTGATGGACTGAGAAACAGTACAGAGAGTAAACTATTCCCCCAAAATAATGGTTAAGCTGTTTCATGGGGAAAACGTTTTTTTCTTTTTTCTTTTCTTTTCTTTTCTTTTCTTTTCTTTTTCTTTTTTCTGTCTTCTTTGATACTGTTTCTTTTCTTTTGTTTTCTCTTTTTGAAAAAAATTAAATATAATCTTTGCAGTTAAATATGCTATACTTTATAGACATAGATTTATAGACAACATTCCTTATCAGCAGACATTTTAAGTACATTTTGCTGGCTAGGACAACAGATAATGAATTTGAGTTAATGAGATCATTTTTTTAGCAAAGTTTTAGGAAATGGAAGAGAAAAAAATGCATATTTAAATACATACAAGATCACTGTATAAATTAAAAAAGTTCAGAAAACATAGAGCTACTCTTGCTTTATCTAGGGCTTTTTGCCAGAATACTAGTTTGTATATTTTATACTTGAGATTTCCAAGTTTTTTGGTTGCTGTTTGTTGTACTGGTTTTTAGATTTAGTCCAGTGAATAAATATAAGTATCACTGTTGTCGGGGTTTTAGTGGCCATAGATTATGTGTGAGCTGAGCTGATACGCCTGGATGAGTCACTCGGGCTGCAAGTTTGCACAAGAGTGCGAAAGGGGAGGGGGAGATACAGGGGCTAGCTGGAACACAGTCCCGCAGTGCCTCTCTGCCTCCTCATCACATTTTTTAGTTGTATACTATGGGATCAATCTCAACATTTGGAACTGCATTTATTGCCTCTGGCTTTATGCTTGCTTTTATTGCAACTTGAAGTCCCCCCCTTTTTAAACTGGAGCTCAGATGGAAGTCTTGTCCGCTTTAGGTTTTAGATGCTTTGTATTCTCAGACTCAACTTCTTTTTCTTACGGTAAGCATACTCAGATCCTTTTGAATGTGCAGAGTGGTGCTTTTTGCAGCTTTAAAAATGCTATGCAGTGAAGCACTGTCCTTTAGTATTTGTTGAAATGTGTGCAACATGAATAGAAGGTTTACAAACATTCCCTATAATAGATTGTTTGTGGTTTTTATGGACTGAAGCCCTCAGATGTCTGACAAACTGCTACCAGAAAACATCCCATTACTGCTCATTAGTATCCTAATGTTTACCCTGCTAGTATTGACAAATCATAGCAATCAGCAGCATTCAGCTGTAGCACTGAGTGACATCTATTGATTAAAGCAAACAATAGATCATAATGGGCTGCTATGAACCACAGTTCCACACTCAAACACAAACACTCACTGCCTGAAACACTTTTATATGCACCCACAATCACACACTCAATTCACATTACAGAGACTCTTCTGACTGACTTGGTTAGGCAAATGTTGTTCGGTTTATTGGAAAAATATGCCTAGTTTGTAGAGATTGATTGATGAAGTCTGGATGCAGAGGTTGCACGCGTAAATGCCAGGAGGATTACACGTGAAAGGCAAACAAAAATAATAGGCTGATATTAAATCACACTTTGTTCCAATTTGTGTTACAATTGGCAAATATGCTGTGTGAGAGCCTGTGTGCGCTCACATGAATATGTGCGGGAGTCATTGTTTGTAATGTATACACATCATGTGCTGCACACACAGACACAAAAACAGATGTGTCTTTAATTAGTGACGTTGGTGTGATTAATGCAGTCTGCTGGTGATGACTCATTCAGTTTAACCCTTGCTCCTCTGGAAGAAACAATCAATAAACAAGGTTTTAGTCAGCCTTTGCATATTATTATTATTATTATTATTACTACCACAGTTTGAGTACATTTTTATTATTATTCTGTATAATGCTCTTCAAAGTATTAATAAATAATCAGACAAATTTATTTGTCTTGGGTGCATGTGTCATGATGTGTTACACACTAAAGCACATAGAACCCCTGATTCCAGCCAGGCATGTACTCTTATTTGTTGGTCGAGCAGTTGAGGAATATTTATGCAAAGCGCATCTATGTAGATCACTCCATGTGTCAGCTTGTCAACACAGCAGTTACATTAACATAGTGGAAAAGCTGTCAGCCAAGCTGTGACTTGCAGACAGCAAACTGGCAGGGAGTGTGCATATGAGTGCAAGTGGGTATTAAGCGTGTGTATGTATGTGAGAGAGAGAGTGAGAGAGTTAAACACACAGTTGTAATAAACTCTCATTGTTGTTCTCCATCCCTCCCTTCAGGGCAGCAGCATGTCTGAAACCAAATCCAGTCAGCGGTTCCACAGCCTGAGCGCTGAGCAGGTGGAGGTCCTACATCAGGTTTTGTCGGAGGTGGTTCCAATCCACGGCCGTGGGAACTTTCCCACGTTGGAGCTGCGCCCTCGAGACATCATCATAGCCGTGCGGGCCAGGCTGCAGAAGCAGGGAATCACCGTTAGAGATGTTCGCCTGAACGGCTCCACAGCCAGCCACGTCCTGGTCCGTGACAACGGAACGAGCTACAAGGACCTCGACATCATCTTTGGAGTGGAGTTGCCCAGTCAGGAGGAGTTTCAGGTATGATTGCTAAACTGCTTATTTAGGAAAGGGAAGCAAATCAATGAAATGAGACTTGAACACGGGAGTTTCTTTTATGCTTGAGTGCATATCTACTATCTCAAGTTGCTACATATAATAAAATTGTTATTGTCATCCCACCCAACAGTGTAATTACAGAGCATTTTGCCATAAGGCTAAATCTAGCACTGGTTTTTATATCAGGTTGCATTTCTTAGAAAACTGAACCACAAGAATATTCAGTTCAATGACACAAGCAAGATTGCACTTAGATTTCAGTCGTCCGTTAAAGCTGTCATGTTGTTGACCTCCTCTCCTTTCAGGTGATCAAGGAGTCAGTGTTGGGCTGCTTGCTTGACTGCCTACCTGCTGGGGTCAACAGGGAGCGGATCAGCAGTGCTACAATGAAGGAGGCCTATGTCCAAAAAATGGTCAAAGTCTTCAATGAGCATGACCGCTGGAGCCTCATTTCCCTCTCAAACAACAGTGGCAAAAACCTGGAGCTCAAATTTGTGAGTGTGTTGAGGCGGCAGTTTGAGTTCAGCGTCGACTCCTTCCAGATCATTCTGGATCGTCTCCTCACATCCTACATGCAGCAGGAATCACAGCACAAAATTAACACTGTCGATCTCAAGGAACAGCCTGCAGAAAACCAGAATAAAGACTCACCGTCTCTGCCCAAACAGGCCACTGCTCCAGAAATAGAGAAGTCCGCTGGTAGAGATTTATCCAGCAACGAGGGGTCTCAGATCAGTCAGGCACAACAGAAAGATAAGGTGCATAAAAAGGAGTCTAAGACAGAGCTCTCACAGCAAACTAAACATTCAAATCAGGCAAAAAACTCCAAAGTTGAAAAAGAAATCAAAGAGAAAACACCTGCAGAGTTGAAAGAAGTGTCAGAACACAGTGAAAACATAAATAACAAAGACTTCTCTGACAAGACATCTCCGAACCTTTTGTCACAAAAGAAGCAAACCTCTGAGGAAGCCGAACCACCAGCTCAGATTGAACTCAGAGACGAGCCAGAAGACTCGGGCAAAATCCAATGCCCTGTGAAGGTAGAACAGCCAGAGCAAACCCAGCCCTGTGACGGCCAACAACCAGCCCATTCAAATCACAAAGAACTCTCTGGCCAGGAAGAAGACTGTGACGACACAAAACCCCCTGACGAACAGACAGAACTCACAGAGCAGATGGGACAGTCCGAGCCGCCAGCAACTTCGAACAAAACCCAGGCAGAGTCTCTCAACCTGGCAGAAGAACAGCACAGCGCAGACATCTCTGAGTGTTTCAGTGAGGATCAGAGAGGCAATGAGACAGATAAAACACAACATGTGTCTGCTCAAGATTCCAGCACATCTTCACACGCAAAGACCGAGACGCAGTTAGCAAATGACAAAAATGTAGAATCAGAGAAAGACGAGCAAGCAGAGGGGGAAAATGACATGGAGATAAGGGAAGTGACAGAGGAGATTTTAGCATCAGAAGCAAAAACCACAGAGGACACACAGGGTATTGATTGTTCCTGCTCCACCTCTTCCATATCTCTTACACTTCACAACACACAGCCGACCGGCACACAGGATACACCAGAGATTCACAGCACACCACACACAGATAACTCAGATAAAACACCTAACACACTTGATGCCGTCAGCCCTCCGGATACTCAGGATATTTTACCCACACCACCCAGCCTTGTTTCTGACAAAAAAACCTCCTCTTCTTCCTCTTGTAAGGCCTCAGAGAGACTATCTCACATGGTGGTGCTCAAACACTCCTCTCCCAAACCCCCCCGGAGGATGTGTAGGAAGGTTACTCCCAATCATTACCCCAGTCCAGTCTCTGAAAGTGAACCATTCATTACACCCTGTCTAGATCCAAACCCCTGTCTTAGTCCTGATCCTGAGTTAGCCTTTAATCCAAAGCCAATTGCTCCCAGATCAGACCCCACAACCACCCAAACTAACAGTGTCTCGACTGAAGCAGACCCTGGGCCTGAACCCAACCCTACAGGTAACCAAGCTTCAAACCTTGAACTGACCCCAGCTCCTGATTCAACCCCTGACGAAATCCCCACATCTGTTGAGGATCCTGTGTCTGCTTTACCTCAGGAGCCGTCACCCTGTCAGCTAACCACCGAGAGTTCGTGTGAAACGAGTACTCAGAGCCCAGAAGAGACAGAGTCTGCACATGTGGCTTACGGCGAGCAAAGCCACCCGTCTGCTACAGAACTTGTCCCAGCACCCAAACAATCAGAGCCTCTTGACTCAGTGGACATGCTAGTTTCACACACTGATATGTCACACTCAGACACCCAAGAACCCGTACATACCTCAGAAACTGATCTCAGCGATGAAGATGAACACAGAGAACTACAAAGCAAAAACATGAACTTGAATCAGCCAAACAGCAGCCCGCAAGAGACCGCACTTAGTTCACCCTCCTCTCCCCACTGTGTCACCCCACCTGTTTCCTGTCTTACCCCACCCGTTTCCTGTCTTACCCCTCCCATACTCAGTCTTTCTCCTCCCTGCATCACTCCCTCACCACCAAGCCTCAGTCCCCCCCCTTGTCTGACCCCTCCGTCTCACTGCCTGTCATCTCAGATGGTGAGCACCGTCAGCCCTGCAACCAGCTCTCCACCCCAGAGTTTCAGCCCTACCTCATCCTGTCTGAGCTCATCCCCTTACCTGACCCCTCCTTTGCTCAGTCTCAGCCCTCCTCCACACTGTCTTAGCCCCCCCTCTCCTTGCCTCAGCCCTCCCCTCCTCTGCCTCACCCCACCGGTGGAGTCAGAGGACCTTGTACCTCAGGTATCTTCAGAAATGGAGCCTTTGATACTGAACACAGACAGCGAGGAACAGATTAAAGAGTCCTCCCCTCAGCCAGGAATCCCTCTCCTACAGTTGGAGGATAAAAAGGAAAAAGATTACATCTCATCTTTGCCTCAGGTTGCAGAACCTGTTTCATTTCCAATCACAATCCCCAGCTCCACCTCGCATGGGCTTCCTCCATGTCAGTCTGGAGGCCCACAGGAGTCTGCCCCTCCTGAAGCCAATGAGGCATCCAGCTTTGTACCTGAGAACAAAGAGGTCACTGATGTTACCAGAGAAATGCCTGAGTTGAGCAGCGGTCCCCAGGCATCTGACTTGGTTCCTGCAGTTGAGGTCTTGGCAGAGAGCATGTATGGTGACTTTGAGGCAGCCATGGACCACCTGCGCTACCGCCTGATCGCTACCAGGAACCCAGAAGAAATTCGAGGTGGTGGCTTGTTGAAATACAGCAACTTATTGGTCAGGGACTACAGACCAGCCAGCGAGACTCAGATAAAGACACTAGAACGCTACATGTGCTCGCGCTTTTTCATCGATTTTCCTGACGTGCAGGAGCAGCAGAGGAAGATCCTGTCCTACTTGAAGAACCACTTTATTGGCGAGGAGCGAAGCAAGTACCAGTACCTGATGACGCTGCGTCGCGTGGTAGACGACAGCACAGTTTGTCTGATGGGACACGAGAGGCGTCAGACCCTGAACATGATCACAGTGCTGGCACTCAAAGTTCTAGGAGAGCAGAACATTATCCCCAACACAGATCATGTGACGTGCTTCTACCAGCCAGCCCCATATCTTACTGAGCACAGTGCCCCCTATTTAGCAGAACCCAGCTACTGCAGCTACTACATACCCCAAGGGGGATCGACTCTGCTGTACCAACCGTACCCCTTACACCTTCACACACAGACTGGACTAGTCTGAGACCCACGAACACACACGTAATTACACAAAAAACACACACTGTCAAGCAAGGGGAAGGCGCTTGCCATAAAGAAAGAGCTGAAGAATGGAAATATAATCCAGGGATAAACTGTTTGGTCTATAATAGACCTGTGGGGGTGGGATTGAGTGGGTTTTTACAGTAAACTCCTAGAGTACTCTGTAAGGTTCTAACGTGATTATATTTAATTATCTGGGCTTTGTGGGAAAATAATAATTCTTCCGATATTGTTAAATTTCCAGAAAATGCTGTATGCACTGCATGAGTCATAGCCCTTTGGTCTCCCTAGGAAACCAACTGTGCTGTTGACATTCACACACATGCACACACCACACACACACTCACACACACACACAC
>JAQNCA010000032.1:5966361-5985893 GCA_029783725.1 Acanthurus tractus
CCCCCCCCCCCCCCCCCCCCCCCCCCCCCCCCCCCCCCCCCCCCCCCCCCCCCCCCCCCCCCCCCCCCCCCCAACGCCGGGGCCAGAGCGCGGGTGGAGGGGTGAGGGTATAGATAAAGCGAGGCGAGAGGAGCAGGAGCAGGGGAGTTGATGGGGAGAGCGTGGGAGGTTGTCAGGCCTTCAGTCACAGGGGAGTCACTGTGAGGTGGCTGCTGTGACGACAGCAGTGATGTTAGAGCAGGAACACACAAACACACACACTCACACACAAACACACACACACACACACACACACACACACAAACACAAACACATATACACACAGCTGCACGCACATCAATTTTCCTAATGGCCTGCCCACCCGTCCACCCGCAACAAACAGTTTCAAACTCACCGAGACAAAAAGAGAATATCACCCACACATCTGTCTTTCTGTCTCTCACATGCTGCAGCCAATGCATCTGATTTGCCCGACTCCTTAGTATCGTTTTATGATCTGTTTTACAGGTTTGACAGCTTTTACAAAGACGTATTAATGTTGTTCATTCGCTCAGATTTCCCTTTCTTTTTATACCTCCGAGTTAAAAAAGGAATGGTTTGTGGGCACATGCAGCCTCTGCAGTATGAATGAAAACAGAAGCATCAAGTTGGGGCTAGCAGAGGCTCGAGGCATGAAACATGTTGCTTTATTTAAAGTGTGAATTGAGATAATTATGGCTGCCGGCCGATTTATTTTACAAATTAATTCTCTGCTACTGTCTGTCGATTATTAGCTCCCTCAGAGTCTCAGTGCTTATTGAATGCTATGATAGTCCCCACTGAACCTTGGTATTATACAACACCTATTGGTGCACAGCTAATAAAAAAAAAAAACAGAATAATTTGCGAGGCATTCAAACTCATTTGCAGACAAAATTGCTGTTCCTGCTGTCTGATGAATACGAGCTAATAAAATAAACTGATAGTACTCACCATTCATAATTTTTTTCAGTCACTACAACCTCCCCATCACCCCCCTGAGCTCATAACTCCTATGTCCTCTATCTCCCGCCCCCACCCACTGCATGCTTCCCACCCACCTTGCTGCCTTGACTGCTATGACTCAGTCCTCTTCCAGCTGAGGGTACAAGAGGATAAAAACCTTGATGAAAAACAGCCAAGAAATTTTACTCAAAGAAATAGAGCAATTGGCAAGGCAAGTGGCTGCTGCATCATTAGTTCTAATGCCACACATCCACACACACCTCCAAACCGCCGTCATCAGAAATACACAAACACACACACACACACATACACACACATATTGAAATGGATGCACTCTTACTTTATCTGCTAATTCATCCTTAACAGCAAAAAAAAAAAAAAAAAAAAAATGGGAAGGCAGTGAGGAGTGTTTTAAAAATAGTTTTTCATTTCTCTAGATAGAAGTCTGTGTCATCACGACTCGGTGACATGGGTGGATGATTTCTTAAAGGCAAACTTGCCAGATACATGCCATACATGGAGCCTGCAAAGGTAACAATCCATCTACAACTTAATAGTTAACATTCAACTTTACACCATCTGCGCTAGTTTATGGCTCAGATTGACCCTTAAATCCCATAAATATCTTATATATGTATATTCTGCAGATGTGGGATTTGTAGTGCAATGTTTACCAGGTAGATCAAATATGTTATCCAGTTGCATCATCTTTCACACAAACTAGAAACTAATAGTAAGAACATCCCAGCTTCAATTTGAATCATTTTTATTTAGCGTACAGGTTTTTTTCAAGTCCCAAACTTTGCAAAGGTGCAATAATTGCAGTTGTAAATGGATCGAATATTCTTTTAGTCTTTGTGCAGTGGAGTTAACAGTTGTGGAAAGAAGCTACACACTTTTACTGAAGCACTGCACTCAAACACAATTTCAAAAACATGTACTTTATTGGAGAAAATTATATGCAACCACGCTTCTACTCACTATGCTTTGGTGGGAAATATTGTTCTGCTCCCTCCTCCTCATCACTTTGTTTTGTTTGTTTGTCACTTTAACATTAAGATCTGATATGAAAAATATATGATTAGCTTGTAAAATTTCTTCAGACCTCATTGATTATTTATCTTAGAACCCTACAAAAATGAGGTTATGATCTTTCATCCCCAGGTCTGGATCAAGAAGACTGAACTGGTAGTAATATAGTTTACAATACCTCTTTCTCAAACAGCTGACAATACAAAGCTATTTACACAGTTCTGCATCAGTGTCTGTCTGATTGGAGCAGATATAGTGGTAATAAACTCCAGCAGTGATAGCAAAATGGCACTTTCCAGAAAGTGCATTGTTACTAGTGCTCCTGTTATTTATATAAGCATGATCTTAATACAGGAGTTTACTGGTAAAGAGTTTTTTATTACAATGTCATATTAGTATTTTAGTAGCACTGGAGTAAAAAAAAAAAATCTTGGCACTTCTTCCACCACTGGGGGTCATAAATCTATAATAACCACAGATTTCTCAGACTCCAGAGCCCTTAGTGTTATGAAAGATGCTATGTGTTTTCATTTGATGGAAACTTTTAAAAAATGCAATTCTCCCATTACTAATTCTGCCTGTGGCACAGTATTGGGTTTTTTTTTTTTTGTTTTTTTCACTGTATGAATGACAGAGAGGTTGACATCATCGGCAGGTCAGAGATGAGACTCAGATCTTTGCGTCTGTGTGTGCATATGCTCGTGTTTGTTTTTGGGGGGGTGGGGGGTGGGGGGGCTGTTTGTGTGTGCTGATGTTTATGCCTGTGATCCATGGCACTGCTTCAGTTTGCAGTGAAGCATGTATTAGCATGGGACTGGAAGAGGAGGGGAGTGTCTCACTGTGTGTGTATGTGTGTGTGTGTGTGTGTGTGTGTGTGTGTGTGTGTGTGTGTGTCTACACTGATTGACGTCACAGACGCCCACTCATTTCCATCTTGTCTGCGTGCGTGGAGAGAATAGATCCCCATCTGCATCCAGCTCTTCTCCCTTTGCATGCTTCCTCTCCTGTCTTGTCCCCCTTCCCTTTCCCCTCCCTCTTCTTCCTCACCTCCTGGTACTTTCTCTTTCTCTCCCTCTCACCCTGCCTCTTCCCATTCACTCGCTTTTATACATCCCACCCTTGTAGAGTGCAGCCAGCCCCGCAGATAAACAAGACAGTGGAACACAAACAACTTGAGACAGTGAGACAGCAACATCCTCTCAGAGTAGCATTTTAGAGAACCTTGCCACTAAACATCTGTTCATTTCAAGCATCACTAAGGTCCAGTCTGCAGGGAGGACATTTGACTCAGGCTTTTTCACACAAAATGTCAGCGTGTACCTGTTGGCAACTTGTACAGGCGCGCATTGTCTTCCTGCTGCGTGTGTGTATGTGTGCAAGCATGGGCAAAAAAAAGTGTGACGTTTTTTCCACAACAAATGCTCATCCACATTCACACACTGGTATCCCTGGTGACGACAGGACATCATTTAAATCACTTCCTCGCAAAAGGTCATCCTCATCGTTTACGCAGAGAATTTCCTCCCACTCCCCCTTACTCGTTGGCTACTACACACACCAATGCACATGGGAGGGCGTGTGCAAACAAACGCACATACACACACACACATATACACACACATGCATACTGCGTGCGAGACCCTGACCAGAGCGATGTGGACAGAGGCTGTGAATGGATGAGTGTGGAGAGGAGACAGAAAGGCTGGAAAGGCGTGGGATGACACAATAGGATATGAACATGTTTAAAAAGGGAAATGGGGCTATTTTAGTCAACAAATCATAAACCATCAGAGAGTCAGAGAGAGCTGAATGAGAGTGCTCACTGGGGAGGGGGGGGGGTTGTGCGAGGCTGGGGGCACCTTGTTATTACTAGACAGTGTCAAGAGACAGAAGAGGATGAGCGGCAGACAAGCAGGCAGACTGGCAGATGGTCAGACAGCCAGTTAGGCAGGCAGACAAACATTCAGCTCAGGCAGCAAGCGTGCACTGAGGAAAGATAAAGTAATGGAGTAATTAGCTCTTTGATGTCAGAAATATATCAGGAGAGGGCCATGTGTGTGCGTGTGTGAGTGTGTGTGTGTGTGTGTGTGTGCATGTGTGTGAGTGTGTGCGCGCATCTTATAGTATCAAAGCCGCTAACGAGTCAGGGGGCTGATCACAGGAGACGGGATGAATGGACAGATCAATGAAGATGTAGAAGCTGAGGAATATCACAAGGACTGCACAGATGAAAGGAGGTGGCGTGGAAAAGAGAGACCACCGTGGCTGAGATCAGAAAGTTTCAGGCTGCTCAATAATGTATTTCCTTTAGTTTTCCCCCTCAGATCACTGCACCTCATCAATAGATCTCACACAGAGGATGCTGAATTCATAGCCTGGGCAGGAAGAGTTGCTCGTAATTGAATCGTCTGGTTGAATACAGGTTAAACAGAGAGGCAGACGCATTAAACGGATGATGCTGCTGATGGAGGATTAAAAGAGAGTGAGATGGGAGATGTGAATGAAAGAGGAGATGGGAGATATGCTGAAAGCCCAGAGGGATCCACTTTGGAGCGTTTGAAGTACTTTTTCACGATCAAATTTGTAATTTGTCTCCTATTACTCAAAGATTCTGAGAACTGGCCCGTACCTCAGGAAAGAAATAGAGTTTTTCTTTTATGGATAAGTTCATAAATTGTGCGGTTAATCAGTGCTCACTAGGATGCCATTAGAAAAGGCTCCTGTGCTTTCAGGAACAAAGATAGGGCAATGCTGCCATCTAGTGGTGGAACAGCAAAACGACGTGGTGCACACAGCAAAATATCGACAAAATGGAGCCCGGTGCTCAGCCATGACAATGCAGGTCAGAGGGGCTGCAAATGCTGCACAAAACAGACGAGGACACACAACATGGTGTCGTGCTCTGTGAGACGCCCGTGCAGGGATTCATGTTTAAATGTGGATTCACGGTGCTGTGGTGTTAAAGAAAGAGCACCTGCTGCAGCCAATAAAATATTAGAAGCTGTTTTTATTGGAAGGCATGCAAAATCATTTGCTCATCATAATCAAAAAAGCTCTTTTTCATGTTCTGAAAAGCACATTAAAGTAAAGTTTGAGCTTGAAAGAATATTGCGAACTGGAAACACATTCACACTCACACAGTCAGTGCTGGAGGCAGAAAGCACACACACACACACACACACAGACTCGGACAAAAAAGCTCTGGAGAAAGTAGCCTATTTTGACTGTGTTTGCTTAATAGACTACATGCAATCCCTCATGTCTGTGGCTGCCAGGCTTTCACTGTGAGCGGATGCATGCAAGCTCTGTATGCATCGTCTAAATATGGAGCTCGCTTTATATGATGTTGCTAAATAAATCAGTGATATTTTGTTTGGGGGTTGAGGTGAATGTGGGTCACAGCGCTCATGCTCAAGTTCATGGAGAGTTAAATAAGACAATATGAAGCCAGAAGGGGAATAAAGATGCAGGGGTGGATAGACGCTGTCTGCTTCTACAGCGGGCACAGGCCTCTGTGGGGGAAGATATCCAGAGCCCTGTAACTTCCCTCTGTTGTGTGATGGCAAGGAGACGGAGGCTTAAAGGGTGAGGGCTTCAGCGGAGGCTTTTAATCAGCTGTTGAATATCATATCTTTTATTTGAACATTTTCCTGATTCACAACAAGGGTGAATCATTCTCTAAGGATGAGGAAAGAAGAGCTGATATCTCACAGAGAGACTAACACTCCTCATCAGGGAATCCAAGACGACCGTCTCAGCTGTGGCTGACCTTTGACTGACCCGACCTCCCTACGGCTCTCCAGCTACAGATCTGTGGGCTTCGAATCGCACCAGAGCAAATAAGCAGGTTGAGCATCTTCCGTCAGGAATCTGCATCCTGCTGCAGCACCCTCAGAGCTAACGTCGGATTTGTCTCCAGTGAAATCGCATTACAAGCTCGTTTCGCTTAGTCAAAGGTCACATCGAGTCAGAATCAGGTTTTGTCTTGTCATTTGTTAAAATAAATGCAACACAAGCATTTAAGGCCTGATTTTACATCTCCCTGTACAGATGGACACGGAAAAGCTCTCACATGTGGTTAATAATGAATGCTGCATTAGAATAAGTTGACAAGAAGATTACAGGCTTCAATAAAGCGTTCAATATGATATATTGCTGCACCTACTTAGAAAATGAACACTGGAGTTTTAGGACGGGCACTCACTTCGGTTAGGTTGTTGATGCGTGCACGCAAAGTCTACAACGGATCTTTTTTCTTTTTGTATTCTGGTTAGCTCCAACTTCGATCACTCAAAGAAACAAACTGGAGACTCTGATTCGAGGAAAATTCCCAGGACTTCTTTTTATTAAGAGAATTTCAGAACATAAGAGAGGGACTAGACACCTGCATTTGTCAGAGAAGGTTTCCAAATTCAATCGTTTTAAAAAAACTGTAGTGTTTAGAAAAGCCGACATGACAGCGTGGATGGAGCAGGAGCTGCTTTACACGCAGGGTCGTCGGGGAGACAGGTCAGAGGCAATCGCTGTTCCCGGAATGTTTCACATGTTCATCTTCCTCTTTCTTATGTGGACAACACACTTCAACACGCTTTTTTTGTTTTTTTAAAACACGATTTCAATGGAAAAAAAAAAAAACAAAAACAAAAACAAAAACAAAACAAGAGACAGAAGCAAAAAGGGGGGAACTCACTGCACATTTAGAGGTCTAAAAGAATCACCCACATTAACATGGCTGAACCGTTAATAAAACATGGATAAAGCCTGAACTGTAGGAGGGGGGAGGAAGGTCTAATCTGTGGCGGAAGAAGAAGGGGGAGGAGGGCGAGGGGGGAAGAAGATCGGGGAAGGAGGAGGAAAAACACAAGAATACACAACTCACAACATAGCCAATCCGGCAGGGACGCACTTTCTACACCACACAAGCCTTCAACAATCATGAAATGCCATTTAAAAAAGATTTTAGTGTTTTCATCTTGCTTGCAGACACTTGATATGACCACTGCAAATCTGCAAGGCGCTCCATAATCAGCTTTGCTTTTTGTGCTAAAAATCTGTACGGATACTTATAAAATCATTGATAAAAATATTCCTCTGTTAACAATACGCCTTGGAGGGAAACCATGTGAGAGACTTGGGGGGGGCTGGCTGGCTGGCTGGGGGTTCAGGGGTGGGAGGGATTGTAGAGGAGGAGGAAGAGGAGGAGGAGGAGGAAGCTTGGGCAGTGGTGCTACTCGGACTTGGCCTCCTCCTTGACCTCCTCGGGGGCTGCCTCCACCTGCGGGACGGAGCAGAAAGGTCAAGGTCAAAACTTTCAACAGTTGTCAAGCGAAAAACTGGACGATTTCGATCCGAAGCGACCAACTTTTTGGGGACTTTCTGGTTGTACTTTTACCCACCTCGTTGGTCTTGGCCTCTCCGTTCTCAGAGTGGTTTTCTTCGTTTGCTTCTGCCTCTGCGTTCTCCTTCACCTTCTTGGTCTTCTTGTCCTCCTTCTTGTCGTTCACAGCCTTTTCTTTCTGCAGAGGCAACAAAACAGACTGTAAGCAGACTGAATATTTACTCAGGAGCTGCGACTCCTGCTGTGGGATTCAGGGATAAAGTCCGTTACCTTTGCTGCCTTTTTGGCCTTTGGTTCCAGCTTGGGTTGGGGCAATTTCTGTGAGAAGAAGGATAAAGAAAGGATCAAAGAACGGCTACATTTGAAAGCCAAACTAGTTTCTTTGCAAATACACTTTTTTTTCTTGTTTTCTGAGGGAACAAAAAGACTTTGGCTCCCTTAACTCCCTTCATAAAAGTAAAAACCATCAACTAAACTCTAAAATGTTCCCTGTTTATGCAGACATCATCTGAAGGCTTGTAACTTCAGTCTAACTACCTCAACTTGGTTATGAAGGGATTTATTCAGTAATAAGACACTACGATGTACCTGTAACTCTAAGAGCTTTAATCATGTCTGTTGCTGGCGTTCAGCGTTGCATTTTACCAGTTCTTCACTTTCAACTCACAGAAAACTTTCTAAATCAGTTTACGCCATAAGATTTTGTATTAACTATCAGGCATTAATGTCAGTTTAATTGCTACAACTTAACTACTTCTAAAAACTAGTCACGTGACAAAATACATGTTTTGAAGTTTTCTGTTGCTAAAAATCGAATTTAAGCATCTGATTAATGGAAAACCTACTTCTTCACCTGTTTTTGCTTCTCTGAAAGCAAAGTGCTGCTTTAGACGCTTTGTTACACATGTGTAACTACTTTAAAGAGTTCTAACATGTTGTAAATGTGTTTTTTAATTGAATGTGTTGATATAAATGAGTTTGGTGAGTTTGAGTGTGTGTTTCCTTACACACGCTAACCGGGCAGATCGCCTCATCGGCTGAAACGAGAAGAAAACAAGACTGTTAATGTTGTGCTTTGGTTTATACTCAGGAAAAACATTTGAATTCATACTTAAGCACTTTTTCCTGATAACTTCGTTATATGTCTCACATATTGATTAGAATTTAATTTCAATCACATGTGCGAGGCATTCATTAAATTGCCCACTCTTACCTCCTCCTTTTCTCCTCCTTCTGGTACGCAGGACTGCAAAACACAAATGTAACAGGTTAGAAAAGAAAAGAACAAAAAATAACATTAGCGAAAGTTAAAAATCGTGTTTAAATAAACAGGGAACGGTAAGTACATGCTTCGGGTCAATATTATGGTTGATCGCAGACTTGCTGAAAAAACTTTTTAGTTTCACGTGAAAAGAAAATTTTATTTCAAATACAGGTCAATTTAAAGGAATACTGGTCAGGAATGTTGGTGTAAAGCATGACTTCAGTCATGGGCTGCTACAGCTCAGCCATGTGGGCCTCTGGAGCCATATTTTGAGGGCCTGGGCACTGCCTTCCCCTTTCACTCCCCCATCTCTTTTTCTCATTCAATGCATGAAGCCCAGATTTGAAAGCTGGCGCGGGAGTCTTTGGGAAGGGGGAGGGACCTGCTATGGCTCGCGTGCGCCACCCACGGGCAGAGCCATGCCATCGCAGCCATTTGGGACTATGAACAAAGACAGAAAATATCCATTTTTATGGAAACGCGACTGGGAATGTTTGTTTTTGAGGCCAAAATGCAAAGCAAAGACACTGTAGCATTTTCTGGTGGCATTTTCGGTCGGTTTGGTGGCGAAATGGCGATAAGTGAGGCGTTTGTTCTCGGTAGGTCGGCGACGAAGGTGGACAAGAGCTGCAAAGCATGGCTGCTGCTTGTGCTTTAACTGCATGGAGACCGAGAGAGACTTCTGACTCTCCAAAGGACAGCGGCTCACGGGAGAAAACGCGTTTATATGGCCGTGTCCTTGCAGGAAAATATTCATTACAACACACAAAAAATGTATATTATATCTAGAAAATAGGCAAAAATTACGAGCGATAAATAACGGTCCTACATAGCGTTATAATTAAGTAATGTCTCAGAGGGATGTCTTCACAATCATTTGCATTGCATTAATAGCTGATATCACCTTCAAACTATTTTTGCTATTTTTAGAATACGTACCTTTCTCTTGGGCATGTTGATCTCTTGGAGGTTTTCTTACAAGTACAACTAAAAACTGTTTTTCTTAGTGGGATCAGTGCATGTGAAGACGAGCGTCTCCCTTATGCTCGGCAGTGTAGTAAACACACTGGAACAGAGAGGCGAGTGGTTGAATGGGGGGAGGGGTGCGGCTAAAGGCATGATTGATAGGCTCTCAGCCAATCAGTTGACGCCATTCGGAGCTGCAGAACACTTGGAATTTTGAAGCCGGTGATGATCTGGGGTCTGCGCGAATGGCTTCTTGCAGGGAGAAATGGGAGGAAGCCTGCAAGAATGAAAGGGTTGCATTCGAGGACATATTGCCCCTCATCCAAGAGGGTTTCATTCCAGTGAGAAATAGGCCGTGCGGGCAACCTGTGTGCACCGGCTACACAGGCCCCGGCACCAGGCAACATGCCCCAGTGTAAAGCCATGCATCTCTGCTGGCTCGCCTGAAAGCCAGGGCACATCTGCAGCGGCCGGCGAGGAGATTTTTTCTCCATAAATACACTTCGTGTTTGAGTCCAATATGGCGCCCACTCCTCACCGACACATTTTTTGTTTGTCCGTCGGCTTTCCTAAATTCGTTTCAGGGAAAAAAGCTTTGTGTCGTCTGCCTCAGACGCCTGCAGGGGGCCCACAAAGCCCGTGTAATACTGTGGCCGCACAAGACGGCGCTTCAGTGCCTGTGCCGTTACACAAAAGCGCCCAGCAAAGTGCTCCAAATCACAGCACGTTTTATTCTAATCATCCCCGCTATTTATTTGCATTGCCCACTTTTTTTTTTTTTTTTTTTTAATGTTTCACCAGAACACCTGCGAGGATGCACATTTGCGCTGCTGAGGGGAACAATAGCTGACGTCTTGGCTTGCAGACAATGGGGGTCGATGCTGAAATATTCAGACAGCATAACCCCGTTGTCTTGCCATTTTGATCGGCCTGTAGCCCTTCGGTGTGTGCGTGTACGTGTCTCAGAGTGTGCGCTCTCGCTCTGCAGACAGATGGGGAGAGAGAGAGAGAGAGAGAGAGAGAGAGAAAGAGAGAGAGAGAGAGAGAGAGAGAGGCTACAAGGGGCGGGGTGGCAGAGTAGAGGCGGAGGAGGAATGCAAAGCTGCATCCAGTGCTGAGAACTGGAGCATTTGCGCAGATTGTCTGCGCTGCCTTCCGTATAGACACACAGCGTTTCCAGTCGGGGAAGTTTTTTGTTGTTGTTGTTGTTGTTGTTGTTGTTGTCGTCGTCGTCGTTGTTGTTTTGTCTCGCCGCCGAGCTGTCCGCCTTCAAAGTGTGTGCAAGGAGCAGGGCAACGAAACCGCTGCTTACCGGACCCGCGTCAGCATCAGGGATTTAATCATGGTGATCAAAGTGTACATAGCATCGTCCTCCGGATCCACTTCGGTAAGGAACACGAGCATCGCATGGCTTTTTATACGGGAGGTTTGAGGCAGATTCCTCCGCAGCATCCAGGCAGGCAACAGAAAGGCAGCTGAACTTTTATTGAACTCACTAAGTGATGTCCAGGCTGCTGTCAGTCTGGAGTGGTCTGACTCATCAGTAAGCAGACTGTTCTGTCCTCTTCAAGTCTTTGGTCCCAGATTTGGAAGCCATCAGTGTCCTGTTTCTCTAGTTTGCCCTATTTGAAGTTGGGTAGAGAGAGGCAGACTGGGAGGAAGTTTGAGGGTGTTAGCTAACTGAGCAGAGCACACTTCTCTCTCTGCTGTGGTTTCTCACTGTTTCCTGATGTGATCGTTTTTTGTTTTTTTTTTGCAGCTGAAACCAGAACTAACAACGAGACAGGATATGAAAATGCATAAATGCACTTAAAATGGTCTGTTTTATCGCCTGATGCCAGGTTAGGGTGCTTCATAGCGTGTGTTTTGTAGCAGGGCAGATCTGACTTGCCTTAAAAGTAGAGTCTTGAGTGTTGCCTTCACTGTCCTGAAGCCTAGAGGACCTTCAGCTTCACTCTTGCCAGTTTCTTCCATGGTGGAGAGGAATGATGGTGATGCAATTCTCCGGGGGGCCCTTTTAAGACATGCAGCTGCAGCCCAAGAACACTTATCCTCTGTTTAGGGCTTGTTGGAGGTCCCTATTTGGAGGGATATACACATTTCTACTTTTAAAGTGCATTAAAGCTTAAATTCTGGCTGTAGCAGTATTCTTCCAACCCCGTATATTGAGCTTACAGCAACTGCATGACTCCCCTCAAGATCAGTCATGTAAAATGTTATTAGCTTCCGCTTTGTGTCTGTCATGGTCTAGATTCCTCCAAAAATGTTTGATAGTGCCAATTTAAAAGCGTCTTTATAGATGGATGAAGCTTGCAGGTCTAGTTAAGTACATAGAAAACCCATATTTTCTTGTTGTCACTGTAGACATTGAATGCCTCATCATTTCATGAGATACAGATCACCTTCAGGATGATTTATTGTCATCGAGCGGTTTGTTTTCACAGCGCGCAGACAGAGGAAGTGATCAAGCACAGAGACTCGTTTCAGTTGGCCAGCGTAGAGTGACTTTATTGCCCTCACAATAGATGACATTTGAAAAAGCTCAGCAGCAGCCTTGCACGACGGGCGCTTCCTGTAAAGTACGAGCGCTCGGAGTTTAGAGCCAGTGATGCCATCAATGTGCAGGAGCCTGTCTGGAAAAATGCATTATCTCTTATTGATCTGTCTTTAGTAGAGTGTGCTCGAAGTGAACAAGCTTACATCCCCTTAACTGCTGCATAGACACCCTCATGCTATCTTGTCCGGTTCTACATCGCTTTTTAGAGTTTGAAGAAAAGCAACTGAAAAATCCCTTGACTCTTTATGTCTGTGTAACTTGATCCACTCTTCTATGGTAACTAATTCCTGCAGACTGGTGTAGGATGTGCAGTCATTCTGCAAGATTTACAGGACTTATTCTGTCCACAAAATGTCTTTGACGTTTTTAATCTGTAACCAGAAATGTAGGCCGGAAAAACTCAGCCGAGTTACAAGTTTTTGTCGAAACTCTGCCATCTCTAAGCTCACAATTCAATCGCATCTCTGACTACAAAACAATGCGATTGCATTCCTTGATGAGGCAGTGTCTGCTGCTCCAATAATCACTCTAGCTATGTTCAGCATGTGAACAGAACAACAGTCAAAAGAGGGAGACAAGTGGGTGTCTTTTAAAAGTAATATTTTAATGATTAAAGTTAGCCAGAGGGATGTATGAAACTCAGTACTTGATAAACTAAAACAGTCAGGCCTTTTCAGTCAGATTTGTTTTCTACAGACACAAAGATCTGTTCCCTCTAAATAAAACATTTGAACCTTCAATGGTTATTGACCTTAAAGTTATT
Source organism: Acanthurus tractus (assembly GCA_029783725.1). Taxonomy (NCBI): domain Eukaryota; kingdom Metazoa; phylum Chordata; class Actinopteri; order Acanthuriformes; family Acanthuridae; genus Acanthurus; species Acanthurus tractus. The sequence goes on from JAQNCA010000032.1 coordinate 5,979,266, forward strand.
CTTAACAGTTTGAACTGAACCTAAAAAGTTTTTGTTGTTTGAACAAGTGCAGCTGATTGATTTACTGATTTATTGCAGTACAGTATTATGATGTGGAACAAATGTTATTTTTGTGAAGCTTTGATAGTGTAGTATAAGAAAGGATAAACCACATATGCCTTGTAGCTCTTTTAATTCCTTAGCAAAACACCACAAACTTTAGTCTGGCATTCTATGAGTGGTAAAACAACAACTTCACGTTAGAGAAAAAGTTATTACATGTCTGCTCACTGCCACTGTTAGTCAGGGTTAGAGTTTTGGAGCAAAGCAATGATTGCCAGCCTGCCCTCCCCTACCACCAGCACCACCACCTTGACCCCTGACCTCTGTTAGTCCTGAATGAGAGCTGACATCATCTAATGTCCACACGGTAATGAGAAGCAGAGAGTTTGAGTCACCTGAAGAAATGGTGTTGTGACTCACTGTGAATTCTCCAGAGAGACTTCTAGTGTTACCGCCAATGGCTTTGTAAAGATTAGGTCATGCTGTGTACCCAAATCCTTACATTAACCTGCACCAAACAGAGAGCAAATACATTTGTACAAACAGTATCTTTGATAGAAAACAAAGACTACTGTTCTTGTTTTACTCTTATGTAACACGGGCGCCTGATTTGTATATTAAACTAGAGTTTTCCTTTTAAAATACACACATGTAAATTCTGATACACACACACACACACCTGTAGCTGTGTATCTACAGTGTGTAACTCTAGACCAACTCAAACTGAAAGGACGTCTGTGCAAAGAAGCAAAAACATTGGCCAGCACCACAATAATTTGACTGCCTCATTTCCCCTTGTGCCCTGCAGCCTCTGTTGAGCCATTTCCTCATTGCCACAACAAATGTACTGAGAACTGTAATATCTTATAACTTACTCGCAGTATTACAGATATTATTCAGAGTATATGGATAATATTTTCCAGTGTGTACAGCTTATGCTAATTACATGTCCAAGTTTCTACCCTCTGCTTCCGATTAACTGCTCTCCTTCCACTGCAGCTTTTAAATTAGGGTCTCTAGGTCAGGCTGGAGTCAGACGGCTGCTACAGTGAGTCAGCTAGTTTTATACAACAGGTCGTTTTCTGGCCTTTTGCTGTTGTTTCACCTTTAGGCAGCAGTGAGGGAACACTGCCAGAGCAGCAGCGCAAAGGCTCTTTTGTAACAATGTTGTAATGCTGACTGAGCTCAGGATTGGGTGGAGGCTATGGTTGCTGCTAAATTCCAGTAAAAGTCTGTTTTCAGCACAAATCAGAGTTGATTTAATCAAGTAAGAACCTGTATCCCTTGCAAACACACAGGGCTTGGGTTGATAGATGTTTCCTTTAGTCCAGACAGCGTTTCCTGCATTCAAATACTGGACTCCTGAGCCTTTAGAGCCAATAAAAAGGTCATTTATTTTATTAAAAAAAAGTTTTGTCAAACGTCTTTCCCTTTAATTTGGGTGAATTGTACACTAATTGACCCCAAAGCAAAGTCAACATAACTGATTGAATCAGTCTTTACCATATTGATCTAAGCCTGTGTTGTGGATACAGTGCATCCAGTCAATAGCGGCCATTGTTTGGCAGCTATAACCAGAGTTCTGTTCTTTTTGAAGGATTGATCAGGTCTGGGTCTGATCTCATTGGTCCCACCAATGATGGTGATGTGGTATTTAAACTAGTATCCAATCTGCTGCAGATTCTTTTTCCACATCTGCAGTTTTCTTTGATTTTACTTATGATAGAAATACTTGTCATTGCAGTAATAATATTTATTGCAGCATGCCTTTTTACCCAAGTAATGTCTTACATTCAGCAGTACTTCCAATGAAATGAAACAATAGTCAAATTGATTAAAATAATTGATTTTACTTTTTAGATTTTAACCTTTGTGGAAACTGAATGAAATGATGTTTGTTGTAGGTCTCTAATGTGTGTGTGCATGAACTGTTTTTGGCATGTCATCACACTTAAGTAGAGTTAGAGGTCGATGCTGATAAAATTGGTGTCAGTGTGCAGTAAAAACAAGATTAGTGTCAGATTATGTTTGCAGGTGTTTGTTTTGTGTAGTTTCCCTTTGTGGACTATAACCAAAAAACAAATGTTTGAGTTGTGAGTGGCAGTTTACTTTTTTTGGAAATAGTTTATTACCAAAAATCTACAACCTCACTAGCAGTTCTGTGTGGGCTTTGCAATGATGCTTTGAGCTAAGTGCTAATATTGGCATGCTAACATGCTCACAAGATAAACAATGCAAACATGTTGTCAGTAGCAGGCAGAAAGTAAACCATGTCAAGGTTACCACATTAGCATGCTGTCATTTGCTACACCTAAGGGTTATGGGAAAGTCTTTAGGTTTTTGGTCATAAAGCAAAAAAATTGACAACTTTAAATGTGACCTGATGATGGTACGAGAGGAGCTTGGAAGTTATTAAAAATCATCTCAAGGGGGGTGTGAAGATTTGCACCAGTTTTTTAAGCAACCCATGCAATGTTGAAACATCTAACCAAAGCCAGACATGTCGACTTCATGGTGGCACCAGAGCAAAAGTAGTGAAGTACATCATCTGGAAACCACATGTGTGTTAAATTTTGTGCCAATCCCTCCAACTTGGAGAAGGCGGTAAGAACTTTGACCTACTGGTGACACCATAGAAAAGTCATGGGATCACCAAAGTTGTCTCGATTTTTTGCTGAGGACCACGAGTTCCTGCACAAAAATCTTTGAGTAACTTTCTGATGGGGAAAAGTCTGGAGAGCTCCAGAGTTAGCAGGATTCATTACCTCTGAACCACTAATGTAAACTTTGAATTTAATGGCAATCCATGCAGTAGTTTTTGAGGTATTTCCAAAGGGGTGGGCTAACTCCTGCCATACCAAGAGCCATGCAGCTAGCATGACCGAAACCACCTACAAGTTTACTGGCTGATCCATGTCTGAGCGTAAACGTACGACACAGACACAGTCTCTTTTGCTTTTGCTTTATGATGATCTCCATGTATATTTGAATACCAAGCTAAGTGATTTAAACATTATGAGACAAGGTGTTTATTATGAAATCAAACCTCAGGCCTGTCCAGTCAGTTGACTGCTGCATGCCTGACCCCTTTTAATCAGATTTTATGCAATACAAAAGTTATGAGGACATGTCTTTACACTGCTTTTGTTTTTTTACACTGGACCAAACAATGTTAACATAAAAATGGTCTATTGTGTTATTTTAGTACGCATGCCTTGATGAGACATTTGGTGTTTTGTTTTACATATATGTTGGACTTTCTAAACAATAACAATAGAACAGTATGGCAAACCAAACCATTTACTGGCTCTGTGGCGGTTATTCCCATCCTACGCTCGGAGGGTGACAAGCTCCCAGACCTGATTGTCTTGTGTTGGCTGGTTGACCAGTAGCCTGTGACTACTGCTGGCTGCCTCATAAATCTTCCAGCAGTGCCACATAATTTACACATCAGAATTTGTCACACCCATCTCGTCTCCTGTTTATCTAAACATTGATGTAGCTCTGTTAGAACCTCAGGTGAAGCAACAATGTGCCCTCTTTCTTGTCTTTGTACCTTCTTCACACAACAGCGAGGCAGAATTTTCCCGCCTTGGACAGGCTGTTTTAAAGGGACTACTGGCTCATCTCACTCACTCCCTTGTCTGTGTTGTGAGGGCTGCGGAGTCATTGTCTAGCATTCCTGGGAGACAGATAAGCAATGAATATTACAAGGCAACAGAGCAAAAATGATTGTTTATTACCACGCCCAAAGCCAGTGTCAGTCTGTTTTCTTCCATATTAAAATCACGCGGAGCTCCACTCGAGATGCCACTGAGCAATGCAAAGAGCTAAAAGAGGCAAAGCTGGAACTGTCACTGTGCAATTAGAGTTAGGGGCAGATGGCATGTGGCCAGTTTGCCCCACAAATTAATTTTGCTTGGCAACAGCACAATGCAGGCTTGAAGGGGGAACGGCCAGAGTGGACCAAAGGAAATGAGGAAAGAGGAGAAAGTGACTTAAACTCGCCATTTTAGTGATTTGTCCTAGAGTACGTTTATTTTTATTTTCTGCAAGAGTACCAGCTTAATGTGGACTATGTTAATAAAAGTCAAAAGGGAGGAAGAAGAGGCAGACAGAGGACTGACTGTGCTTAGAGACAGTGCCAGTAACAGGGAGTCTGAGCTCATGACGTTCCACTCCGTTGCTTCGTCCCACGCTGGTTTTCCAGAGCAGGTGGGGAAAGGGCTTGTTTTAGGACTTTGGCCTCTGGAGTGCAACTGCCATTAAATGATTTAAACTGTACCACGGCTAATCTGCCAGCATTGTCTGCTCCCTTCATTTCCATGTCTCAGTGTTATTCCAAGCAGATGGCTGTTAAATAATCCACCTGGTTTGTCGGCACTCTGGAGAACTGGGAGGAGCCCTCACATGGAGGTGTCTGGACTGACAGGAAGACTGTAAAATAAATGACCATCCACAGAACCTTATTGTGTTATTACCATGAAGTCGGCTTAGTTTGATTCTAGGTGTGTGAATGTGTTTGTATGTGTGTGCAGCTGAGGCTGTATGGGTGTGTGTGAGTGTGTGTGAGTGTATGTGTGTGTGACTCCTTTCAGAAGACCTTATTTGGCTCGTGTTTGACCAGTTACCTCCTCTCGAGTCCCAGAGGAGCTCTTGTTTCCGTCTGGCCTTGTAGGGCCATCCTCCCTCTTACACACACCCACTGAGGCCTCATTGGGCCACAATTTCATACACTTAATCACACACACACACACACACATCCATACAGATAGGAACAAAAGCAGGAACAACACAATCAGACAATTACACAATTCTGTCCTTTCTCTGGTATTTTCATTCTCTTGCTGTGTGACTCTATGTAGATTCTCTGAGACAGAACAACCTAAGGACACACCTGGTAGTTCACTCAAAAAGGTGACATCCTATAGGATGTCACTTCGTCGTTCTTTATAAACTTCAACTTCCTGTTGAGTTGCAGAGGTCATTATTTGCATCCTCTGAGATGAATATCTTGTGGTTTTGCACAGAGGAGGAGGACATTATTCAAAGTGTCTCAAACAAGTGTTAAATACGGTTTTGTGCTAATGCAGCAGAACAGCCTTTTGTGGGAACAGCATGCCTTTCAAAAATAATCACATCTGCATGAAAATACAAGAAAGTGAGAAAGACGGCAACTCTCACTTGGGGACTGTCAGTACAGTCTCTCTTTACTCACTTTCTTTTGAAAAAACACAGCAGGCTTTTACAAATAATCACATTAAAATAATGCCACATGCAATTGATATGTTTGAAATGGTCCCTTTTTTAAAACACAGTGAAATTTCCTGCGTAAATATGAGTCGGGTCTTGGGAGTTGCATTCTTCCTTTTTGTCTGGCATTTTTCATGCAGATAAAACACAATCTGTCCCTGCTTAGCCTTTCCCAAGTTCACCCTCTTCAATACTCTTCTATCACTTCATTCACTTGTTTGGAAACGAGTGGTAACTTAGTAACAGAAGAGCCAGCGATCTCTGAAGTGTGATTTCTCACAGCAAAGAATAAGTGGCCTTATTTTTGCAGCAGACTGCATGGCAGTATGTTGAACCGCAGCCCTTATGTTTCCTCACAAATGCTGAAGTTATCACATGTCCAACTGACAACTTCCTTAATGTCGTCCTCTCTTGTCTCCCACACATGCAGATTAAAAAGCAGCAGCAGGATGTGATGGGTTTCCTGGCCGCCAATAAGATCGAATTTGAGGAGTGTGACATCGCGGCCAATGAGGCCAACAGGAAGTGGATGAGAGAGAATGTCCCGGAGGAGTCCAGGCCGGCCACGGGGAACCCTCTCCCCCCACAGATATTCAATGAAAGCAAATATTGCGGGGTGAGGCACACATGTGATGAGATGCTTTGAATTATTGGCACATGATTGTTCATGCATGTAAAGAACAACTCCGATAGGCCACATAGCTGTTGCCACCACAGAGGACATCGTTCTCATGCCCTCTGTACACAAAAATCATTTATGGGATGTTAGGAGTTTTAGACAAATGTTATAAAGTTGCTCTATTAAAGTAAAAGGGAGGAACAAACACACTCCTTCCCACAGTTCAATTGTGCATTTTAGTGTTCTTCAGCTCATTGTTTTGATCTAACACCATCCATCTTTAGTGTTTTGCTTCACTCTGGCAGCTCTTATCAGTTCCTTTTAAGCTAAAAAAAACCTGTTACACTTCAGTCTTAGCACTATAGTGCACAGTTAACATCTGTAGCTGATGAACAAAAGGAAGCATTTAGCAGCTCAAGTGCCAGATGTTTGCTTCAGGAGATGTAAAAGTAGCAAAAAAAGGGGAGTAACTATTGAGTTTAAATAGCAGGATGCTAATGTTGTACCATATCTTCTGGATTTTGCAATGATGAGACTGTTTGCCAACACATTAGCCATGAGGTAATAATATGTCAGTGTTAGCTTGTTCTGCTGCCCTTCAGGAGTAGAAGATTTCTTTAAATTAAAAAACAATAATGACTGCTAGACATTTTAATAATATTAAATTAAAATAAAATATTGGTGGTTTAATTTCTTTTCTTCCAGAAATAATTA
>JAQNCA010000032.1:6027657-6038702 GCA_029783725.1 Acanthurus tractus
TTCTGGAAAAGGCATAGACACATTTACCTCATGACCATGAGTCAGGCCTTGTCTCAGCATTGCCCTGTGCACGCTTAGCACTCAACTCTAAGTTCAGTCCATCCAGAAATTGCGTCAAAAACTGACTTCAGACAGACCATAAGCACTGTGTTCCACAGGAAGTTAACGTAAAACAAACTGGTTCACAGGAATAATGTCATATCAGGCTAACATTGTGGCATTTTGGCTGTCTAACGTGCGCTGTGCTTCACCCGTCTTAAGAACTCTTTTAAAAACTGACTTCACACCCTGCAGTTACATTTCCATCCATTCGCAGAGAAAAGCATGTCCTCATGTCAGCATACTCCACGTGTCAGATTTACAGACACAGAAACACGTGCAGAAAACAACTTTAGCTTAAAGCATACTCATTTATTAATGCAGAACTACGTATTAGCCTCTAAGCTTTACCTTAATAACATTTAGTCCCTCGCTCACTCCCCAGCAGCTACTCAGGACTTTCTGTGTGGTGTGTAAAGTGCTTTGTTCCTCTTGGTTTAACAAAATGTTTCCACCTCTTTCCTCAATGTCCTTCTCTTCCCTGTCCTCTTTTTTTTCCTCCCGCTTCTGTCTCTTCTTGGTGAGGCCTTATCAGTGCTCCAGGGACTGACTGACATTCACACAGACGCTAATGACACCACAGGATTCGAGGGGCTTCGCTCTCCGCTCTCCCCTCTCGCCTCAGTTTCCCTATCTGTTTCTCCCTTTCTCGTTCTTGCTGCTTTTTCTCTTGTTCTCTCTTCCTGGGCAATTAGACAGAGGGAGAAGTCCCAGTTGGCTCGCGGTGGTAATCAAACATCTTTTTCTTGTCCATTTAACACTGGGATTAATTTCCTACAAGGTTAATTAAAGAGGCCCATCAGACAGAACTGATTATTGCAAAGGTTACTGTAGCACTGCTGCTCACTGTTTCCTTGCCTGCGTCTGTACACACACAAGCAATATGTGTTCATACACACACACACACACACACACACTATGCACAGACATTCTTGTACATACATGTATATCAGGGAGGCTGAAATGAAAATGGGGTTATACCGTTGTTCTTTGGTTGATGGACAGATTTTGCAAGCAAGGTGATGACACAGTAAAAGGTCACAGACGATGTGAACTGAGTCTTAATTCTGGTTTAGCACAGCCAAAATACAGTGGTGAAAAGAATATGTATTTAATCCAAGCTGCTGAAATGTGTGGTGTCCACCTTTTTGCATTTTGGAATGCCGGGCTGGAAAATGATGGTTTTGGTTCAGCATCACTAAGAAAAGCACAGGCATGGCACAACGTGCTCACATATTTGCCTAAATATAGAGACCACGTTTCCCATAAATCCCTTTGCCACCAGTAAAAGAGAAGAGAAAAAGCCATGCTTCTAAATGTCCTGCGATTTTTCTGTCACTCCTTTTGACTTAAACTGTTCACATGTAGGATCTCACCTGGCCTGTCATCAGTTACACCAGCTGCTTTTTTCAGAAAACAACAACAACAACTTAATTTAACAAAGAGAGAGAGAACTTTATTTTTGTATGTTTGTTGAGTTGTGTACTGACTTTATCCCATATATTTCTAGGTTCAGAGAAATGTGCATTTTGTCACATGTGGCCAATTTTAGGAATAACACCAGTCACAGAGTGAGAAAGAGAGTCAAAAAATGTCAATAAATTTAGTTGAACTAAACTATCAGATGAGTCAGTCAGATGGATTTTGCCTGCAACAGTGGCTGTTTAACAGTGAATAAACAAATCCCACGATCCCAAGCTACTTCACTGTGTCATCAAGCTACATCTTCCGTGTCATTTGTTTCGACTGAAAGACCTCCAGAAGCAGAAATTTCATATTGTGCATTTAACACCGAATAAACACAATTTTCCAACCTCGAAGCTTCTGAAGTGAAAGAATCAAGCCGTTGAAACTGTATGATTAAAGGTTACCATTCAAAACAGCACTTTCAATCGAATTTTGAATAAGTTAAGATTTTCTTGAACACAAATGATGACACAATATTCATGCATATCTGTGTTTTGTTGACGCCATTGTGTGTGTGTTTGCTATGGTGGATCTGTGAATCACGTTGCCCATGGAGACCAAACTGTGACTGCTCAGGTCCACCTCAGCAAGCACAGAGAACAAAGGTCACCATGACAGGTAAAGGTAGAAAGAGAAAACATTCCTATTCAAGCAGTTACTATAACAGCAGCCAGTAAGACGGGGTCACAGTCACTCACTCACACTCACACACACACACACAGTCAATTAGCAGAGCAGCAGCCATTCCTCTGAATGCCAGCCTGTTTCTGTTTATGCTGCACAGTGAGAAAGAGCCCTCAGGTGACACACACACACACACACACACTCTCAGTCACACATGTGCGGGTTCATTAGCATGCTAATTGGAGGTGAGGACAGTGTGGTGTGGAGGTGGTGCAGAGCAGCCCCAGTGTATTAATCACAGGCTCCGAGAAACCAGCTGACTCCCCAACCTGGTCCCTCACCCAGCTCCCCCACCCCTTCACCCCTCCACCTTCCTCCACCCCGTCTGCCCACCTCCTACTCTCCCACTGAGGCCCACTCCCCTGACCCCCTGCCCAGCTGGTAAAGGCAGCTTCTGTGCACAAGGGGAGCTGTGTTCACACTCATTCAGACTACAAATTGGAGGTTTTTTTGTAAATCTTTGCTTTGGGTCGAAGCACTTAACCATAAAAAAACAACTTTTTTTAGTCCTTGATATTTTCCATATTTTTGGAAGGCAATTATGAGTCTAAGTTGTATCATTTATTACTTCCCTGGTGTCTGTAAGATTTGGGAAAATGAGATTAAAACCTCAATAAGAATATTTTCTCTTGAAATAAAGTTACACTTTTCCTAAGCAATAGTAATAAAATATAATAATAATAAAACAGTTGTAATGTTATCTTAATAGAGGAACAGAGTGATTCAAAAGCCAGATATCTACCATTAAAGAAATATTTAACAAAACAAATTGGTACCTTTGAAAATTCAATGAAGAAAAATGATTGAATTCACTGACCTCATGTCTTTCATTTAAGCTGATCTCTGTACAGATATTGTGCATTTCTGTCTCTTTTCATCTACCTGATGAACATAAGTGCAGTATTTACGATCCATCCCTGTTTGAGGGGTATTGCAGTTGGTTTTAAGAGTAATTTTGCATGTAATCAGATTACTTGGAGTACCTGCAATAGCTTTGATTTAGAGTAATTTCAAATTGCTTTGTTTGATCCCAGTGTCTTGCCTGGTTTTCTGCTGTCCACCCAAACCTGATAATGTTTTTTTTTTCCTGGATTACATCTAATTGCATATGAACTTATGCTTGTAATTTATTTTACTGATCCATTTCACGCATAAGTTTTCAGCATGAATGGAAAGTTGAACGGTCTCTCTGGGCACAGGCGCAGGGACCGAAGGTGTCAGCTGGCCCCTGGGTCAATGTGTTCAAGTGAAGTGAACGCTAACATTTCTTTTTAAAATCAATTATAAAAATCTACATAAACCAGCACAGAAACACACAAAACAACAACAAAGAGATGTACAACATTCTCAGAGGAGGAAAAAAGATTACAGACAGATACTTTGTCTTTTTTTCAAGGTGTGTGTGTCCCCTATAAAGGAGGAGTGGGGGCCTTTTACAAGTCTGTGCTCAGGGGCCAGTTTTTTCCTAATCCGGCATGGGTTTTCTGTGTCTTTATCCTGCACAACATGTGACTTTGACGTAAATTATTTATCTATTCATTGTTTATATCAAACAAAATTTCACTTACCTACTTTAAGCTCTGTTCAGGTCTTTAAAACAGAGCTGAGAGAAAAACACTCAGTGCTCCACTGCATTGACCAGATGGTTGGTAGCCATGTCTGCCTGCTTGGTGCTATAAGGACCATACAATATCATTTTAAGTCAATAAACCAAATTTTAAAAAGGAACATAGGTAGCTTTAAATGGTATGCCTCATGTCTTGTTTGTGACACTAAAACTGTGCCAGGTATCTAACAGATGAAGATTATAAATGAATGTGTGAAAAGCCTCAGTGTTTTCAGGCAAAGACAGACAGAGAGAGAGAAAAAGAGCCAATGAAGCAGCCAAAAGTAACCTGCTGTTACTGTAACAAGGGACCCTGATAACACAGTAATAACAGGCTAATCGTATTTGGGTTCAGAAACCACAACATGCTAATTCAATTAGCTTAATAAGCCCCTGTAGATAAAAGGCTTGTTTCGGCTGTCGTGATTGGCTCAAGGTCCCAGGGAGGTGGTCCTCTGGGGCAGTACGTCTACATCCACCGCCACCAGTAGAGGGGGAACTTCCAGTATAACAGTGCACTGTCCACTGTGCATGTGTGTGTGTGTGTGTGTTTGGATAGTGAAAGATGTGTTGTAGGAAATTCTGACTATATGCACCTTTTTCTGTTGCTCTTGAACATATACATGTAGGGGGAGCCTTCAGTGTTTATGTCTGTGTGATGTGTAACTGGGTTGTTTCCATGGAAACGCTACATGATTGGCAGGTAAAGCTTGCTAACACAGACTGATATCGGCCCTGCTGCCATCAGATCAGACCTGAGTTATTCTTCATTCAAAAATGTGCAGGGAAAACACTTTTTTTTTCTAGTGTGACTCCTAGCAGAGTTACCTAAATGTTCTTTGAGCTAAGACTGCTACAATGAGTGATACACAGATTCTCCAAAGAAGCAAATCCGCGGCTCCTACTCCTGTAAACTGTGCATCCTCTTAAAGTTTCAACAATGAGGAAAAAGTTGCTCTTCCCTTGGAACTTTCTTTATTGTTTGTCTCCACAAACACACAACACAATGCCGAACAAAACCGTTCTCAGTCTATTGTCCCGGTGCTGTGTCTCAGTTCACTCTGAGCGTCTGTCTCAGCGCCGGGCTCTTTGTGTGGAGATGCACAGAAAGGCATGGCAGCATTGTTTCAGCGGCTAAGGAGGAGAATGGAACTGTTACAGTGGAGAGAATTGGCAGCTGAGCCCAGCGAGGAGATTCTCCACACAGTATTAGGGAGAGGGATCACGACGCTCCACCGCCGTGCTGGCCCCACTCACCCCTCACACACACACATAGACACACACACACACACACCCCAAAACTAGACGCAGAGCCTCGTCTCCCTCCCCTTGCCTGTGAAATCTGCATTCTCTCTTAACCCTTTGTTTCTCAGCAGACGAGCTAATCTGTTTACGGGTGTTTGTGAGGGCGCCTTTGTTTGCACCACGCACATATGCGTGTGCACACATACACACGCACACATTAATCTGCGGGCCACGAGCCAGCTGACACCAGCAGAATATAACACCAATCCCTACTGACTCTCTGCTGCACACACACACTCTCTCACACACACACAGAGTCTTTCATTCTGCCTTTCTTTCTCCCATGTTCCCAGATGTATATGCATGTGTACGCCTGCGCATGCAACATGCGACAACATGCATATTCTACCAAGCTATAGAAAGTGGGGGATGGTGCATCCGATCAGCAGTATGTAAAGCAGATAAGAGAGGAGGCAGTGTCAAATGAACAGAGGCAGTGTAGGCAGAGAGGGAGAGAGAGGATGGTGTCTGGAGGCAGAGAACTGCTGTAAATAACACGACTTGTATTTAAAGAAGGATTTGTTCGGAAGCGGAGGGCACAGCTGGATCTGTTCTGTACACATCAGCAAAAAAAAAACAACAACAACAACACACACACACACACACACACACACACACACACAAACAAACTCCGTTTCCCTCCTCACACCAGCTCGATCCCCTTCATCAAACGTCACAGCAATTTGAGAGATTAGACAGCGCGGATTAGACACCACAAGGCTGCCTCTTTTTGAAGCGTCAGATGCCTTTGTGCTCCATTCTTTCCCCCTCTTTCATTTCATAAGACGATATTATATCAAGTGGTGGTAAGACTCTCGCATTCACAATAACAGCGTCTCAGTTGATTCACTGACTATAGAATACGAGTGAGTAATTATGTAAGACGTAAACACTTCTCGCTGGCTGCTTATTCCACCTTGCACTGGCATACTTGTTTATTAGTTGGCCTTACTAGATTTCCCTGCCTCTACTTCTGCACTGATTAATGAGATACACACACAAAAACTCTCTCACTCACCCGCAAACACACACACACACACACAAAGGCACGTGCTCAACACCAGCTCCCCTCTCACCAACTTAGCAGCGCTATTAGTAATGATTGAACCCTATCCAGTGGATGTAATATATTAGCAGGGAGATTATTCTGACGTTAAAACATGTTCCCTGTGCTGACAGCATCATCAATCACCCTCACACCGCCTGTAGAAGACTCACACACTGGACATAATTGCTTCAGCATGGGGTTGGGGAGAGGGAGGGGAGGCGGGGAGGGTGAGGAGAAGGAGAGCGTGTGGGATTAGTGTGAGTGTTTGTATTTGCATGTTGGCCGCACAGGCGTGAGCGGCCACTGACTATAAAGGAGGCCGCACGGCCCAAACTGGCATTTGATGATCCAGGTTAATTTAGACTGAGCACTAATCTGAGTTATTGCTCAGGAAAAAATGACTCCAATATTTATTTCCAATAACTTCTGCTAATGAAACCAAATGTCTCTCTCACAAGCTGCCTTCAGAGGACGACTCCTGCACAGGTGGATGAAGCTTATTGTCTTCACTCTCTCTCATCTAGTATGTGTTTTTTTCCACAGTGTTGGTGAGAATATTATGCTTTTATTTTTAAAAAAAAAGGCAGAAACACTGGAGTGTAAAAGTTCTTTTCGAAGAATGTTACTCAAAAGTAATGTAACATAAATATTATCATTAAAAATGTACTTTGAGCAGCCCTGACTGAGTTTTGGCCACTTGGTGGCAGCACAACAAGCTTTCAAGGTACCACTGTCATAAAATAACCTTATGGGGTTGATACAGTTTTGGTCTCTGATACCTCCTGATGATTTTATTCAGTGATTTAGAGGCGTAAAGCTCCACTGCAGACTCTGTAGTGCTCAGTTGGAAGTCTGTGCTACATTTTGGTAAATTTCTTTTTAAAAGGCTTAAAGCAGATTCCTGAGGCTGCTGGGAACGATGCTAATGAGAGCCATGAGAGTGAATTAAAACAGCAAACAAACAGGCCAGAAAACCAAATCAATGGGCCGAATTTATAAATGATATTGGATCACAATTACTAATGCAATATTGTGAAATATTTTAATACTGTAGATGGTGAAGCTATTTTCTCTGCTACATGATGCTGGATACTTACAATTCTAGCAATATTTCTTATAGGTTGGTTGTGTGTTTTGTGAAATAGTTTTTTTTCAAATAGTAACTGCAACCATTCAATAAATGTAGTGGACTAAGGGATGCAACTTTGCCTCCAAAATATTATCAAGAACTAAAATGAAAAGTAAAATTATACAAATAATGGCAGTTATTATTTGTAAACTGCAGTTTTTGGGGAAAAAAGTAAAGCTGTTGTAGGCGACTCTCATAGCAGCCATATGAGGCCAGGCAGGAAAATAGACCCCAAATGTGATCAGTAAGATTTGTGGACATAAACACAGTGAATTTCACTAGCTCTACTTCTTATGAGAGAATTTGTGTCTGTGAACACAAATGATTCAGATTAAATTTGTGATTATTTCACGAAAAAAGTCACTTTCACAACAGCCAGCACAACTTCCAAACACACAAGTTGCATCTGTGTTTACAAAACTGTATTGATAAGATGTTGTGACTGTTATCCTGACAGCTCGATAATCTTTCCCTAAACTTAACCAAAGTGTTTTGTCATCTAAACCAAATCACGGTCGGAGTGCTGCAGGTTGACCTCCTCCCTGTGGGGGGGGGAGTGAATGCAGTGCATCATTCAGTCATAAAACATGTTGTGGGCACAAAATACAGTTCTGAAATTCTTGTCCATGTTCACAAACTTAAAATAAATTAAATTTTGTTATTTTTTAAAATAAATGCTATTAGACCGTGTTGTTCATACAGGTGGAGGACTTCTTTGGCTCTCTCTGATCTCATCCCTGTGGTGTAGCTTTGCTGCCCGTGACATTACTTTTTCATCACTAGCTCACAGTATTTGCATGCTGCTCACATGAATCTGTAGGTGTAAAAAAAAAAAAGCCCCACCATGGTCTGTGAAGCCCATCTTTGTATTTCTCTTATCTGATATAATCCATGCTATTCCGTGCTGCTTCTCCTCCTCCTATAGCTGCAACCATCTCTCTCTGTCTCCCTCTCTCTCTCTGTAATGTGATCCAGTGATTAGTATTCTGCTCAGGCGTTAGGATGGAAAGCAGAGTGGCTGCCGAGAGGTGTCCTGAATCACATCACTCATATTCCACTGAGTGTGTGCGTCTGTGTGTGTGTGTGCGTTTCAAAGAGTGAGCGTGAGAGAGTGAACCAAATCAATCTTATATCACCGACCGGCCACTAAGTGCTGCGTGTGTAACCGTCACTCTGCATTGTTTAAACACACATTTACCATCTAACTGAGCTGCTGAACTGCCATTTGTCAGTTTCCCCCTGCGTGGTGTGAGCGCATGTGTTGCATTTGTGTGCGTGTGATTGCACACATGCCAAGGTCAACCGCGCCGCACCTCTCCTGGCTGGTAAATGCAGACGGTCCTTTCATGAATGTAACACAGTTAATCCACACATGAAGTCTATCCTTTGTCATGTGTTCAGCTCATGAAAACATGAAAGTGATCATTTGTTCGGAATAATTTTCTCTTATCTGATATGAGACACGATAGTCAAATGTCTGCATACGTGTGTTATGCACTAATTGGTCGACTGGACAGGTTAAATTCACCAAACATAAATAATCCAGTGTTGTATTCAGTCAAGTTGCAGTTTAATGGTGTTGTTTTATCACAGTGTTAATTTTCTATAAAATACAGGGATTAGAAATAAAATGTTTTATAGCCTTTAAACAACTCGAGTTGGCAGACCTCCTGACAGGCCAACATGGGCATAAATTAAACCTCCGGTCTGACTTCTCTGCCCGGGTATGTAGTTATTTTTGAGGGAAAACTCAGCAGGGTTGAGACGTACTCTCTTCTAGGCCACACCACACAAACTGTTCCAAGGCCGCACCCAGCTGGATGTATGTATTCGATTCAGTTCACGGCCACACTGAGCATTACTGGAAACTACGACCATCCACCCTAAAAAAAGGGATTCCTGTGAAAGCTGCTCAGTGTGACCCCTTCCTGAAACCCGGAAGCGAAAAGGTCTCACTTTTTTTTCACTCATTTTAGTCTTTTACTGGGCCTACAGTTCCTCTTTTCATTCACAAAAGCCACATTACATTTTTTTATTCTTTGACTTTTGATAACTGTTAAAAACAAAAATGAAAAAAAAAAAGAATCAAAAAACACACAAAACTCCACTTAACTGTGTGACATGAACTTGCTTCCACGTCATGAATGGGACACTAGGACTCACCTCTCGGTCTTTGGGACACACAGAAACATGTGGCACTTCTCCCTTCTGCCCCCTTCCCTCCTTCACCTGCCTCCATCATCTTTAGAAAATGAAGCTCATCAAAAATTCTCACGTCTTGTGGCTCAACTAAGCTCTGTTTCTTTTCTGACTGACAAATCGAAGGGCCTGTTCCTGGTCATCAAGTTTATAAGGATAGACAACCCTGACTTTGCTGCCAAATACATGCAAATGTGCTGGTTTGGAGACATGCCATGTATACTGGCACACAAAAAGAGGGTTTTTACTTCTTGAGGGGTCTTACAGGTTTTCCCGGTGACCAGCACTCACACTGGTTTGAATTTAGAAACCTGGTCCCAATGAAACCTGGTCTCCTAAGTACTGAGTGAAGCGCTCAGAGGACCAACAGGCTTGATGTTTGGTGGTGTTGACTTCTCTTCTTGAGGATGGAGTTTAAACTTGCTTACAATAAAATTCACTTTAAAGATTATTAAAGGTATTTTGCATGCTCTGTTCACACTCCCTGTGAATCTGTGTTGAATAGCTAAAGCTTCAAAGTGCATCTTATGTGTCACTTCTAATCCAAGATGGTCGCTGAGTGTCAATAAATTCCTCCCATGGCTCCTCTTCAGCTTGTTCGTCCTCATCTGAGCATTCAGCATCCTACTCTAACACCTGCCTCTCTTCATTTTCATTGACTGACAACTCAATATTTGACTTTTCCTGAAAATTTTAAAGAAATCTGTTCTGCCTCACTCAGTGCTCTTATTGCAGCCCCATGATAAACTGGAAGAAGCATATTCCACTGTCCTCTACAAAAGACCAGGGTTTCCTGTCCTGTGTATTTGAAAAATCTTAATATAACATGATTAAGACTAAGGTAAAGAAAAAACAGCATCCTTATAAAAAAAAAGACAATGCATTTTTGTAAATTTGATCACTTAACTTCCTGACTAAAATATATTTGCTGCAATTTCCATCTTTATAAAAAGATAAAAGTTGTGCTCCGTTGCTCACAAACACGCCTGTTGCATCACTGCTAAGGCCAGGACGTCTCCTTGACACTGCAGCAGAACTGGCAGAGATACACTGAATATTATTCAGTGGTCTCAGACTCATGTCCTCTATACAGGACAAACAAGAAGTACCAGAGTTTTAGGAGGATACTTTATGTTTATTGTTAGATGACCTCTCGGATCCATGATACTTATGACGGTGGATCACATCAGCTAAGCCAGCCATCAGATCAAATCAGGTGAGGTTGTATAAAGAGGGACAAGTGTGTTTGTATTGGGGATGGGGTAGATGGATGGGTTGAACAAAAGATGATAAAGGAAGATACTTTCATCTTATTCCATTGTGGAAAAATCTTGTATTTTATTTGGCTTTGGTTGAGGTTCCAAACAAGCTGACCAACATTAAAAGATGATCCACACCATAGCTTTAATGTCCTCTGTTATAAGGGTAGTTTGTGTGTGTGTGTGTGTGTGTGTGTGTGTGTGTGTGTGTGTGTGTGTGTGTGTGTGTGTGTGAGTGTGTGTGTTTGT
>JAQNCA010000032.1:6067223-6079456 GCA_029783725.1 Acanthurus tractus
TGAGTGTGACATCATGGAGAAGAGTTCAGACCCTCCTCTGGTCAGGGGAGATGATGTGGTTCAGCGGTTGGAAACACGGTGTCATTACTCATAAAGGTCAACATGTGTGACGTCATGTTTTTCCCCATCTGAACTTTTCGCCACCATAAGACTTTCTCCAAATACACCATAGCAAATGAATTCTGAAACATCTGATCACCATATTTGGGTTTCTGTTTTCTCTCTCTGCGATTTCAACGGGAGGATGCACACTCACTTTGACGAGGTGTGGTGCATCATGGCGTGTGAGCTGGAAGTGTGGTAGCGTATCTCTGCAGGTGATCCAGGAATGCTTTAAAACCTGCTCTGCTGTGTATCGCTGGTGAGGGTCCACATGGAGCATATGGGACAGCAGGTCCTGGAACACGAAGCAACATGCAGTGTTAAAAGGAAATGAGGAGAGAACAAACATTTTAACTGTTTCCTTCTCTCCGGGTACATGAAGTTAAACCTACAAAGAGTGCATATTTATTGTGCTACAAAAGGACAGTGCAGACAGATCTTTCACTGACAGACAGATTTACAATGAACAGCAACAATTAAAACACAGTCAAACCAGCTGTGTGAAGCGACCGAGTGTGAATGTGTGTACCTTTGAGGTGTCTGATACAGTATCCCAGTTGCCTCCTGTCAAGGAGAACTTTCCAGATCCTATCCGCAGTAGAATCTCCTCCGGTGTGTCGTTTGGCCCGTTGGCAAACGGCGTGTACCTGCAGAGGTGAGAGGCAGAGTTGAGAAAACCAAAGAGCTGTAATTACACACAATCCATTTCACAGCTTGTTATTGCGTGCTAATCATCATGAGTACAGCTATCTGAAATTATTGTGGATGGTGGTTACAAATTTGTAACTATTTAACTTAAATTAATTGCTTCAGATGTGAGCCTCTGCACCCTCAGATGTTCAGAACAACACAAGCAGAGAAAATGACAAGAGCGCTGATGTATGGCCTCTATTTTGAGCTCCACCTTTGCAAGGCGTCAAGAGTGGTTGAGAAATTTGGACACTTCACACTTTATTATTAATCATTCCCGCCCACGTTTAAGCCAAAAATTGTCCAACAGTTGTTGCTGGGTGAGACTTACCCTGCCAGCATTGTATACAGTAGAACTCCAAGACTCCATATATCACAGGCTGCATCATAACCTTGCCGCATTAGTACCTGGACCCACACAAACAAAGACAAACCATTAGGAGCTCGCTTTGGCAATGATAGTTAAAAGCTCCTCTTACATGCTCCATTTCACTTAATGTTCTCTCGCCCATTATATCTCTTTGATCGCATGTCTGCATTGGATGTTTCGGGTGTCATTTGTTCTCATTTTCCCTCCATCATTCTTCCTCTCTCACCTCGGGTGCCACAAAGTTAGCGGTGTAACATGGGGTGAGGAGCAGGCCGTTGCCTCCTCGCAGCTGCTTGGCGAATCCAAAGTCACAGATCCTGATGGAGTCCGGATTTCCCGAGTCATCCATATACAGGATGTTACTGGGCTTCAGGTCTCGGTGTACCACCTTCAGAGGAGGGGAGCAGAGAAGAAGAAAACATTAGAGAAGACATCAACTTTTCACTTGTGCTCATGTGTTTACTGAAGTGTTTCCTCACCCCTTGGCAATGGAGGTAGTCTACAGTCTTGGTGATGGTGTAGAGCACAGCACTGGCCTCTCTCTCAGAGAAAAACTTCTGCCTGAGGATCTTATCGAGCAGCTCCCCTCCCTTCATCAGCTCCGTCACCAGGTACACATACCTGCCCTCGTCATACACCTGACACACGAACCAGAGATGCACGAGACAACCTGTCAATATGGTGTCGAAAAGCTCTAAAAACTTTACTCTCATCAAAAACATGAAGACTCGAATGTTACTGACGTCTTTCAGGGTGATGATGTTGGGATGCTGCCCGTATCGCATCAGGATTTCGATCTCTTCAGAGGGGTCCCTCTTAATTTTGTCTATAATCTGAGACAGATGGCAACAGAGGCATGAACAATTACTGTCAAATGAATTGCTGAGAAATCTTTCCACAGTGAAACCTGAAGTATCTAATAACCTTAACTGGTCGAGGTGTAAGAAGTAGCGAGGCACTGATTCAAAAGAGTGTGATGAAGTTCCTGCAATATGGCTTCAGTTGCTGAAGCTGTGCTGCCCTCTGCTGGTCTCAAGTCAATATCAGCCACAATCACTAAGCCAGCTCCATTTTTGGCAAATTTGATACACTGGTTCAAAAATCTTTATGTTATTATATATTTATTTCAAGTAAATACATCCAAAAGTACCTAAGAGGAGCTGACTGTAAGGGGGGGTTTCATACAGTCACAGCCCCAAAGCAACTATCAATACTGAACATGACACACAGTTATTCTGCACTTAAATCATGGCATGAATTCCAGTAAAACAGGATTCTGACTAAAACAGCAAGTTGATGTCTGTGAGAGCAGAATGAATCTTAGTGGGCATGCTCATACTCTATTAGCCACTGCTGACACATCTGTCAGTAAGAAACTTTACTCCAGCTGTGCATGCGGGACTCTTGAGTGGCAAACACAGCTTTGATTAGACTGGGGAGTCATCTGTCAGTGGAAAGCATGGCTCTTAAGAGAATTCACAATGGCGCATAGTGGATAAAAAAAACTGCTACTACCTTCACAGCATAGTCCATGGCAGAGACTCGGTGTACACAGCGTTTACAAATGGAGTAGGAGCCGACCCCTATGTCCTCCTGCAGCTCGTACAGATCAGAGAACTTGGCTGAGCCCCCGTGCATCTGGAGAGAGCAGGATTTAAACTGTTTAAGAACATTCTCTAACTTTCACTGAATAAATTAAACAGTGTTCCGGTGTCCTTCACAAGCCATGCCTAGACAACTGATGTGACGGCTCATAAATCACCATAATGTCACCGCCTGCTGTTGGTCCACACAAGACAACAAAGTGTGCTGCAGTTTAACTGTCCCGGTGCTGTGTGCCCCCACAGCATTTGTGTTAACATTTTCGATCACAACAATGCCAGAATGGAAAAGGATTTTATTACACATTCAGCACTTGAACCATCATCAAGCCTCACTGAGAGTGGGTAGGAAGGTGTGTGTACCCTGTAGGTCTGCAGTGGAACATGACTACTATTTAAGGATCATTGTGGTTATTTTGCAACAAGCCTTCTTTTTTTTCTTTTTTTTTAGTTTCTACAGTCACATCATTCAGTTTTATCACACCTCTCACTTCACTGTACAGAAACTGGCCTTTCAGACTGGAAAAAATTCTTTGAATACTGTCAAACTAAACACAGTCTGCAGAGTCAACAAAGGGAAGCCTATAAAAACAGCAGAAAAGTGTTTATAGTTTTGTCAACAAACATTTTGTAATAATTGTTTGGTAACAGTTACTGATGTGTTAACTGCAGTGTTTGGATCAGCTTTTCAAAGGGCTTTGTTTGCAAGATACAAACTGTGCAAAACTCCACAGTAAAGAAGTCGACACTTCTAGTCAGCATCATGTTGCAAAAGTCCACTTTTTGAGAGAGACGGAATTATTCTACACCTTTTGTGCACCAACTAAGCTTCACACAAAAGCTGAAGAGTAAAAAAGTAAACATGTATGTGACCTTCATGATGATCCTCAGTAACTTGTGACAGTGGACATATGCAAAGCAGAGATAATGTGTGTTTACCTGTACTATAGGGAGTATGCTGAGCAGCGGGGAGCTCTTGTTCTCGTCCATAGGGGCTGGAGCAACAAAACTGAAGCCTTTGAAGAGTTGGTGGGCGTTAGCACTGGGAGGGATACCTGGGGAGTCTGAATATACAAAAGACAATTAATAAAACAGACTTAAGTCCATACAAACACCCACTTAAATTTAGGAGTTGTTCTTTTAGTCTGTGCCTGGTTGCAGTTTCCATGGCTGCAGGAGTGGCTGTTGTTTATTAGCTGAAAAGCATGTGAACAGGACATGTGTGTGTAGGTGTAGTTTTACCTTTAGGCG
This sequence comes from Acanthurus tractus, assembly GCA_029783725.1. Lineage (NCBI taxonomy): Eukaryota > Metazoa > Chordata > Actinopteri > Acanthuriformes > Acanthuridae > Acanthurus > Acanthurus tractus. The sequence continues at coordinate 6,071,238 of JAQNCA010000032.1, forward strand.
TTTTAGCGGTGAACTCGGGGTCGAAGCAGAACGTGTCATCTGGTTTACCTGCTGCAGGCTTGAATGGGGGCTGGAGCTCTCTCCTGTACAGTTTCTGTAGAAAATTGAGGCGCACACACACACACACACACACATGCTGCATGTAAGATAAACATTCAACGCTGAAGGTTTTATTCTACTTAACCAGTCAGGCAGGTGTGTCAGAAACCTGCTGGCCTGACTGGTCAATATACATTTTTTTGTGTTCCCGTGCAAACTGTTTTATGGGCTTTTATCAAATAACAAAGACTAAAACTTTAACTGTCATGTCTGCAGGGAAAACGCTGCAGGATTTGGAAACTTGCCCTCGAAAACACTGCTCCCGTTCTTGCAGCAAACTGAGTTACACGGTTGGAGTTTTGTTTATATCCTCTCAAGCCACACAACTAGACTCGTGTTTCCAGGATACTTGAAATATTTGTTTGTGCTTTAGCTCATTAAAGTCTTTACCACACACTATGCATGTGTAATTCTTAACAGAGAGCGGAGAGATGTTAGGGGGCTCTCTCTTTCACTTATTCCAGCACCAAGACTGGAAAAACAACGCCCATAACTCTTTTTTACAACATTCAGGTAACTGAATTGCTAGATTTACTAGCCTGATGTGGCATTTTACTTGCCCTGGGCAATCCTTGTTGTTAAGCCCTGCCTACCCTTCCACTGTTTGGAGTTTGTGAACATATGTGAAAGAGAAGCCAAGACCCCTCCCGGATTAACCCCCTTCCCATCCCTATACAGCGCGGTCCAGCCAATAGCATCCTGCTGGCTCTTAAACACTCACGCAGGGCTATTAGTGCACACACAGTGAGAACTGGCCCTCTGCCCAGACACACACAAGCATAGCTGGCGTGGCCAAGACTGATGGCCAGTAGACACCAAGCCAACCGTTTGTTAGGTGTGAATCCTCGACAGAAGCTGGAGAGTTACATGTGTGCGCACGTGAGAAATGAGAGGGATATGCGTGTGTGATGTGCTTACATTCCAGTCGATGGTTGAAAAGAAAGCGTGGCGTTTGATCTCCTCCACTCCATCGGGCCCGGCCCCTAAAGACACAGATCGCTCGGGTTCAGGCAACCTGGCACGTTTGCTTTTCATTGTTTTCAGAGGATCAACACATTCACACATTTCTCTCAGCATGCCATTTAAGTGGATGCCAAAATGTTAACAGGCTCGAGCTTAAGCGAGTGGCACAACGTGAGGATCAACACACCTCATTTTCTTTTATTCCCACAGGTTACGGACACACACACACACACACACACACACACACAATCAGCTTTAATGCACCTTACCTAGTCTATTAGCAGGGTTACGTTTAAAAAGCATTCTCAGCAAACTCTGGGCTTCCAAACTTAGGAACTGGGGCATTCCCAACTTCGCTCTGGAAGGTAGAAAAGAGCAGACAGCCACAGGTGAGTGGAGACAAAAAGAAAGCTATGGCTGATTATTACTTGCACATCAAAACTTATCGTACTTAGGTAACGCTTAGAAGTCTTAATCAGGCATAATGACTCACTTGAGTATCATGTTCATGGTCTCATTGCGATCTTTCCCTTGGAATGGTAATGTCCCTGTTAGCATCTCAAACTGCAAACACACGATGACAGCAAGAGATGGTAATCAACATTTTTTTTTTCTTATCATTTGAATGAAATTGTCAGAGCACAAAAAATGAGCAAGTGTGTGTGTAGGTTTGCATGAGGCTGTGTACCATAAGTACTCCCAGAGACCACCAGTCCGCACTCTGTGTGTGTCCTCTCCTGTTGACCACCTCAGGGGCCATATACTCCACCGTACCACAGAAGGAATAAGCCTTCTTATCAGCATCTACTGACTCTTTACTCAAGCCAAAGTCTGCACAATAGCAGTGCAAAGCAAAACGGTAAGAAACACAACACAGATCTTTTTAGATGCTTGAAGACACATGAAAATACACAGCTGAGGAAAGTCAGCATGAGGACAAAAATAGAGCTGCAAAGATTACTCCGTTAGTTGTCAACTATTAAATTATTTGCCTGTTTCGTTGATCAATAAATTTTTTTGCTTTGTCTGTGTTTAAGAAATGCATCCAAATTCTCTGATTTAAGATTCTCAAATGGTACATTTTGTGACATTTTATGGACCAAACAACTCATTGATTAATCAAAAAGATTACAGATTTACAGAGAAAACAATCATTAGTTGCAGTCCTAGACAAAAACAGCATAATAACAGGCCATTAACTAAATAAGAATATTCAATTACTCTCCCTAACAACATTTATTTAGCAATGAGTCAAAACATACCTGTTAACTTTATGTGTCCAGCTTCATCAAGTAAGATGCTGAAAGACAAAGACAGTTTTTTCTGTTGAGGTGAGCCTAAATATTTCTTCATGCCAAGCTAACAATACTACAATGGCAGCACTGAAGCCATAACAGGCCTCTGTTTTCAGCTAAAAATCAGCCACTGTTTTAAGTCAGTTTTTTAATTCTGAAGGTTTCAAATGAATGCTAATTATCCCGAAATAGCAAATTAGAGTAAACCGCTCAGAGCTAAAATGAACACAACCAATCAGAGATTCTGACACGACTCGGGCTGAAGAAAATGTTTTGGTTGGAGGGGCTAAACATGACAACAAAGTTATGGGCTAAAACATTTTTTGAAACACAGACAGAAAAATTTGCCACATATAGTGAGGGTGAAAAAAAACACTTTCATTCTAAAGAGAACTGCAACTCTGTGGAGAAATTAACACACTTGTTTTATGTATTTTCTTTTAAATTAAGAAAAGCAAATGTTGTACAAATTTTAAACAGAAGATAAAATTTCTCTTTAAAGCATTAAGATAGAAAATTCGTACAGTATTTTATGCCATGTCTATATTTCATGTACACAGTACAGGAGTAACTTAGTAGTAAAATCTCTTGTAGCAGAATTGCATTTATGAAAAAACGACAATAAACTTTGCTTCATGAGCTTTGAGAACAGCAGACCAGTCAAAGAATTATCTCAGTAATTCACTGTTACTCTATATTCAGCAAGGAGAAGGGGACGGTAAGAGGAAGAGGTCTGGACATGAACATTTTTAAGTTGAAAAATGTCAGTGCAGGTCTGCTTTCGGTGGGCAGATGTGTGTGGAGTTTGGGTGTGAAAGGTGAGGTATGGAATCCTTACTTCTCTGGCTTGAGGTCTCTGTAAACTATGCCCAGGTTGTGCAGATGGTCGAGGGCCAGGGCCAGCTCTGCAAGGTAGAATTTCACATCTTCCTCTGTAAACATAACCTGATAAGAACTGGACAAATTTACTCTCTGAACTCAGAAGAGGAGAGAAATTCAGCAGCAAAGAAAAAAAAAAAAAAACAAACTTCAATGTTAAGCTTCAGTAATCCAGAGAAAACATAGTATTATTATTGTCACAATTCAACATTTCAAATAAGTTACATGATCCAGCAAGCTGTTGGTGTGACACTGCCAGCGGCTATAGCTTTGGTTCTGAGACATGCTTTCAACACAAGGTCTGTCTAGAGAACAATCACACATTGTTTCATTTCCCTGAAAGCATTAGAAAAGAGCTGATGTGAGCCTCAAACTGACAAGCAACTGATGACCTAAAAGCAAATAAAGATTAGAAGAAAAGCAACTGTGTCTCCATGAGGAATTCTAGTCATAATTTGAATAAAGCCCCAACAGAAAACAGTTACGACTAATGACTTGGCACTACTAATGCTCTTATGAATAAAATGAAAGACTACTGCATGCTAAGCATGCACCTGTTTCATTTGTAGCTGTCAACTTAAAATCCCTTTGGGTTTTTGAAAGAACACTTTGGCATATGTAGTTCAGCGGTTTTCAAATATGGTGAACCACAAGGGGCTGAAGAAAAGATCTTTACATTTGTGACTGAAAAGGACATGCTGTACTTTTCTCTTCAGAGAGAGAGAAAAAAATCGATAGAAAAAAGGTGCAAATGAGATGTAAGGTTACAGGAGGTCAGCTTACCTCTTTGGATAAGCGAGTGAATACATCCCCTCCCCTGAGAAAGTCCAGTATTAAATACAGTTTCCCTTCTGTCTGAAAGGCTGGGAGACAAGGAGACAACTAAATTACCTGAACGCTAATTATGTTCTGATTTCAGCAGAGACACTCAGGTGTTTGGGTAACAGGGTTATGTGACTCACTTAGAGTAGTAACAGCTTGCTAACATTCACAACGATAATATTGATATATCAGAACAAAGGTAGATATTACCTGTTTTAACGAGTATAGTTGAAGTATTGTATGTTAGAAACTAATCTAGTAATAAACCTGACTAACAGGGGGCAATTCATTTTCAACAACTGTGCAGTAACTCAAAATATTCTGATAAATAATGTTAACAATGCTATGATGCACATGAATATGCACATAAGCAGCTTAACCTTTAATCGCACTGGAATAGGATGTAATCTGTATGATTGTAGATAACAGATCTTATGTATATAAGAGTGTTTCTCTTACCGTAGTGCAATTTCACTATGAAGGGATGATTGACTTCCACTAAAATGTCTCTTTCCATCTTAGTGCGAACTCTGTCCCTGACTGAAGAGAAAAAAACAGGAAAGGACAGTGAGAGAGAGAAATTCAACACTGAGGTCAGAACATACTGGATATTTGAACAATTTTCACTGTGCTGTGTTTTGTGTGGCTGTAGATCCCAAAAAAAAAATCTGCTTTACCTTTCAAAGATGCCTTTTTTAGGACTTTCATTGCATATAACTGACCAGCATCTGGACCCAGGATCTTCCTGACAAGGAATACCTGAGAGAACAGGAGAAATTTAGAAACAAACGCCCACAACCACTGCACCAATGGAAACATGTGACGGGCCCGCTCCGTTTTCTCACCTTGCCAAAAGAGCCCTGGCCGAGGACTTTGAGCAGTTCGAACTGAGATGGATCAGCCTTCTCACAGCCCTCTTTCACGTGGTGAGTGATAGGAATCTCCTTATATGTCCCTTCATCCTACACAAACAGTAACAGTATGAGAAAGCCACACAAGACTGGAGCAATGTCATCCTACATGCACGCTCACACATGTGCTACAAGACCTCAACCGTATTATTACTTACACAGTGTGAGAAAGACTCTCCCTCCTCCATGGGCTCATCCATAATCTGATGCCCATTGACCTGCAGCCAAAACAACAAGCTTCATCAGAGGAGTCGGAACAGTCAACACTTTCTCAAAGCTTGATCATCCTTGTTTTCAGCTGAGCAGGACTATGACTGCAGCTGCTGCACGCCCACATGTATGATGGAAGATTTAACAGATAAAATCAATGAGTCACATGCTGTAACAGTGCATTTTCACTTTCCAAACTGCAGCTCCATTTGTTGTCAAACAGTATGGAGTCCATACTCTAAGCTCGTCCAGCTGTCCGGCTGTCCAGCTCTCATCCTGTCCCCATAAAGCCCTTCGTTATTAGCATTCTAGCTTAATCCCCAGTCAGCACAAAAACAACATGTTTGACTGGTTCTGAGAGTCAGATGTTAGCTAGAGCTGCAGTCAGAGTTAAAACTCTGGAGGACAAACTAGGGTTTAGCTCCTTCAGGGCTTCGGATGGAGGTGCTAAGATGCTGGACATGCCTTATTATATTTAGTAACATTTAAAAGCCTGTTTGATGCTTTCTTCTCTTAATTCAAATAGCCATACACTGTGATACTGTCGGAGGAATGTCAGATCTCTAATCATCTGCTAATGAATCAAACAATGAAGTGACCGTTTATATCATTAATCGGGTCTGCATATTTCAGTTCAGTGCTCAAGCTCAGTCTGCATGATGTATTCAGTCCAGTGTGTTTGTGTGTTGAATTCCATCAAGGCTCTGAAGAGGGGGGATGAGTCATAGCGCTACGCAAGCCCACTCAGTGGGTGGAGCCACCAACATACACTCACATACATCCTCAGAACGTAGGCCAACAAACCACTTAACCATATCTTAGCTTTACAAAATAATATTAAGGACACTTACATTTAAAGTCAGTCAAGGTATACACTTTATAGCAAAAAAAAAAAAAATACATAAAAAAATATCAAAATGCAAATTTGGTGCATCTCTGAAGTATAACATCCAGGCTCGCCAGAGCCAGGGCAGTGCTTGTGTCATAATTCACACATACATTTTCACTCCCACCTTTGCTGTGGCTCATCGAGGCTTGTAACAGAGTGCAGCCTACACTTGGAGCACAACCAGTCAAGCCTTTTTCAGCCTTTAACAAATGATATCTGACAGTCCGACATAATACTAAAGTATCATCTTTTAATTACTGATACTAACATTAAATTCTCAAATTAAATTTTATTTTCAAAGTTCAAACTGTACCTAAGTGGATTAAGCAACCAGCATCTCCACTTGCCCAGTTTTAAGTGGCTAAGCTTAATGTTTACATCTGTGCTTCTTTTATTTTGGCAGCTTTGAGAGCAGAAGCATTCGGTGAACAACAGATTAAAGAGCTTGTTTGATACAAGCAATGAACATCTAAACTTTATATACTTTATTTTTATGCACACCACTTAAACTGAGGTCCTTTATCAATAAAATTATTAAGAATGAGATGCAGAAGTCTCTGAAACTGTCTCAGGAAGTAAGTCTGGTTCAACAAAGACTGGACTAAGTCATAAAGTCTATGTTGCAATAGCTGTCTGCTTGCTTTAAAACAGTCCCAGCAGTACAACAGACAGTTTGTACTGTAGGTGCGAAGGACTGCAAAGAATCTCAGAGATGGAGAGGTTTAGTGTGACAGGTTGGCCGAGCTGCACATGTAAAAAAAAAACATCTCATCATGAGGCCCATGCAAGAGCAAACTGAATCCTGCCACAGTTCACAGCTTTTTGACAAGTATTTACAAGGGTACTTAGAGATTTACTTTAGGTCTGATGACAAGATGAAGACGACAAGTTAGCCTAAAATGAATCCTATACATTCCATGAAGAGTTTCTATGGTGTTATAAGCCTAGTACAAACAACTAGAAGAGACCATTCCCAACAACAACTTCACTTTGATCATGCAGTCAATGTACTGCTCGCGGTCTTTACTAAGTTTACTCAGATTTTAAGTGATTTTGTAACGCACAAGCCAAAGTTCTTGCTAATAACAGCATCACTAACGTCAATTCACACCAGTTGTTTACAAGGCAGCTCTCAGTAATAAAGACGTCTGACCAAATTTAACGCATGTACTAGCGTTAAAGTTAAACTTCAAAAAATGTAACGTCGCTGAAACATGTTAACGTCAAACCATAGATACAATAAACACTTTACCGGTTCTTCCATTAACTAGACGCTGGAGGTTAAATAAAACTTGTGTCCCAAGTTTCAAGCCTGTAAGCTGTCAGCTAGCAAAGCTAACTGAATGCTAATGCTAAATACGCTAAGCTAGCTATGAAGCAAACTCCTTTCGAGAAGTATAAATAACAACAAAAGCTAAGGGAAGGTCATGTGTCACTGGATAAAGAGACTGTCCTCTGTGGGGAATAATGGGCGGTGGCGAAAGCCTTGACGGACAGCTATCAAACTAATAAACCCGGACAGTGCAACAAAAATAAACATCTAACCAGCTGTTAGCATTAGCTAGCATGTTAGCATGCATCACGGTGCGCTGCAGGTCGTGACGCGTATTTTAAGCTCTACCCAGCCTCACAGAGCGAGCTAACTTAACGGGACAGCACAAACCAAAAACAATCTTCGGCGAATTAAGATGCAAGCCACGCGTTTGTAAACTCACCTCACTACTAACGCTGTTTACCTCCATCTTGTGCCAGGATTCCTCTCTAAGGCATCATAGTCTACCTAGACCCCCGCTCCACGTTGCATGTCTAGCGTTGCCCCTCAGTGGAAGTCCCGGCTCTTCTGCTTTGATGATCAGATGCAAGCTGTGCGGCTGCGAACCGCTATCGGGATGGGATCGGGGGGTCGGTGCGGGGAACAGACGATGCTGATGACTGGACCATACGCTCGCCGAGAGCACCGCTACCCTGCCATAGATGCGAATATGGCGGCTATCGTGGTACCTGATCGTCAGTGAATGAGAGTTTATTGACGTATTTATGACGCAATTCAGTTAAGGATTTCCCCCATCCAAACCAAAGCAACGGATCTCGAGATAGAGAGGAGAGAGAGAGAGAGAGAGAGAGAGAGAGAGACAAGATGTAGTGGCGGGG
>JAQNCA010000032.1:6097709-6108363 GCA_029783725.1 Acanthurus tractus
TTTGGAGCCGAGCTAATAAATCATGGTGGATTTATCAGAGTCTTTCAGTGAAAGCAGCTGCCTGATGTGCCCAGGAACAAAACCAATGAGAGCTGCGAGAGTGAAGCAAAGCAGCAAAGTTGTGGTAATAAAACCAAAACAATCCGTTGAAAAACATCAAAATGTTCCACAGAGCTGAGGGGAACAGCGAGGCCAGGTGATAATTGTCAGTGGGTTTGTTACTAAGAGCAACCTCTTTTACATCACATGCAGTCATTCCATCCATGATGGATAAAAATATTTAGTAAAGCAGCTTTCATGTCAACAATTTGCCTGATAAAAATGATATTTTGAGGAAAAAAACGTGTAAAAACTGTCATGAAAAACCATTTCCTTCAGTCTGGGATTGCTTCGAAAAATGTGCTTCCCTCTATGTTCTTTAAGTGTTCTCCTTCCCATCAGCAGCAAATTGTTTGAGTTGGGGCTTATGAGGTGAAGCTAAAGTTCATGTTAACACATTATCATACTTCCAGTGTGTCTGCATTTGCTTCACATTCCCATAGGATAGGTCCTCAGAGTCGAGCTCTGCCTCTGAACTCCTTGCAGCTTCCTCGTTGACCCTGTTTTCCATCTTCCCGTTCCTTCAGATTGCCTCTTGACACCTCCCTGCTTGCTGGATTTCAGCAAGGAGGCTGTGGTGCACTTGAAAGCTCATACACCGCGGAGCTAAAATGCCACAATCTTAAGAATATTCTGTCATGATGTGATGAATATTTCACAGTAGGAATATTTTTAGTAAGTGTTGTGTCTTTTCTTCGCACTCACCGAAGCACTTACTCCGGCTGGAGGCTTACAGATGGGAGGCAAGGCGACGGGACGGGAGTGTTTTGCTGCCTGCCGCTGCTCTCAGCCCAGCCTCCACCCTGATCCAAACATGGTTTCAAAGCAAAACACAGGTTTGACAGTCTGATTTCACTTGATGGTAATGGCCAAACAGCAAAGTAACTGCTCTGTGAGGCTTTCCATTTCAGCTGTAAATGCAGTGTTTTTACCGCGGCCTTCAACAAGCTTTCAGTCGGCGCGTGGACCGCTTATGTAGGCTACAGTATGTGTTTTTGTGTGTGTAATTTTACTGCGTGTGTGTGTGCTCCTTAGCCTAGCATCAGTGCAGGGTCCTGAGGGGCAGCAACTGCTGATCCCTCACTTCTGCTCCGAGGTATCTCTCTTTCTCGCTCGCTCGCTCGCTCTGGTTGCCTGGCAACCCTGGTGTTTCTGGAGTGGAGGGGTTTATTTTGCCCAGGAAAGAGGAAAAGATTGGAGGGAAATGCATGAAATGTGGATGAAGCTGTCAACATGAGATGCATGCTCAAGCCTCAGCAGGCTGGGATCCTCCAGTGCTCTTACAGAGATACTTAAGTTCTGCAAGCCAAAAATATTTGTCACGCAAAAACAATAAATGTAGAAGCAAATAAAACCTGGAGCTTTTGTAGCATGATTGTGTTAAAATCTGAGGCATAAAAACAAGCAGTTGACTCCGACTGTTCAACAGACTGATATTGTTTATTGGAAACATTGAGCTGTCATTGTTAAGGCAATTGAAGGTTAAAAAAATAGAGTCTTGAAATCATTTTAAAACCAATTAGGCAAGTTTTTAGCAATATGTGACAAACAATCAAAGTGAAATAATTTTAACAATTAACAACCTCGGAGCTGTCATTCATAAAACTTCACGCTGTTATTCAGGGCAGATTACATTATTTCTCCCGAGCAACATGTCTCGCTGTTTTGTGTTTTGCTTTATATAATATAGCTGCTGCTTAAAATCTTAAAAAGTTGGTTTCAAATTCAAAGTACTTCTCTCACAACATCATGACCGGATAAACAGCTTTCAAAATTTAGCAAAAAGAGAGAAAGATTCTTTTTGAGTATTTATTAATAGTGTAATATGATCAGATTTGATTGAGAGTGCCCCGGCAACATTTGCAAACAACCCAACTGTGCCACCAGACTTTGATTCAAATGTCACAAAATTCTGATTGGTCGATCGAAGTATGTGACATTTTTCCAAATGAGTCTTGCCCAATTCAAACAACTGGGGAGAGCACAGACAAAAACACAAATACAGAAACAATTATAACATTGACAGAAACTGTTATTTTCATGGGGGATGATTTAAATCAAAGAAGCAGCATGAAGCCAGAGAGCCACCTATCAAAATCCATTGGTAAAAACACAGTGATTTTGTTCAGGCTTTCCTTCAACTTTAAAGAGGAATCTACAAAAGGAGAAAAGTACTGAGCTGGCCCCCGTTAAGAAATCCAAGTGTCACAGAAGAATTTGAGGTTCTTTGAGGACTTGAATTGTCATTTGATGTCATGCTGCACACAGCAGTCTTCATTCAAAAATAACAATTCTTAGACTGTGGGAGAAAAGAGACTGTGGACCCTTGACAAACATGTGTTATGAAGAGCCATTGAAAGTGCAAGAACATGAGAGCTATCCAGGTGGATCACTGTTCAGCAAATACTGCTCAGTGTGAAGTTCCTGAATTGCAACCAGAAAAACAATATTTGCAAGAAACACATTTTTTGTGGCCTGCAATCAACACATGAGCAGCTGCTGTAGTGACTGTGGAAGCACCGTTTCAACAGTATCCATGGCTAAGCTATGATGAAATATCTGATTCTCAAGTCAGTATAGCTCCCAGGGGAAACCAGCCGAAGCTTATGACTTGACTGCACGGAGACTCATTTTTGACATTCATTATAACTCATGCAAAATTACTTTTTGTTTATTTCAACTGCACACAGGCGAAGATTTGTTTGACTCTTATTAGTCTGCATGGTCCACTTAAGCGTGAGGTCAGTTTTAATATTTCCTGCAGGTGAACGCAGTAAACAGTCTGAAGTAAGAAGGCACATGGGCAGCGGAAGAAAACATTTGTTTGTTGTTGCTTGATGCAATCACAGCTGTTGCAGATTGTGACTAATAACATTTACATCATTTTAATATCATGAACTGTCTGGCGAGGTTTAGCACTGACAAACCTGACCCCTATGTGTTAGCTAGTTTGTGACTGTGTTTGTGAGCACCATGTGCTATTTCCAGCTGGCATATGAACTCAGCCGATGAACCCAGATCAGCTGTTTGTCCTCTAGGGGAAGCACTCTGATTCATCTGATTGGCCAGCAGCTGTGTGTCACACTGCGTATATATGCGTATCCGTGAATGTATGCCTGTTTGTGTCTGTGTGAAGTTCTGAGCACGTGTTTGTGGAAGAACACAAGCGAGAATTCACATATATTCAAAAAACTGCAAATCCCATCATGCCTTAAAGATAATGGCCACTAAATGCACAGCTGTCAGCTGAACAACTTGTTCATCTGACTATTGCATAATTCTTTAATCAATCAAGTTTATTTCTGGCATATAAATCATAATAACTGTTGACTTGTTCCTTCATTCGGTGCATTACAAAGACTTTAAAGGTGCCATATGTAACTTTCCTTTATCAACAATGTCGGTTGCACAGTTTGGTTGGACTGCGTTCTTTTTTATGATTTTGTGCTCTAATAACACTAAAATATTAAATCCAAATATTTCCATAACAATCTTATAACTATTTGGAAATGTCACGTTATTTCTTGGGAACTGCTATTTCTCATATCAAGAGCTCTTTGTGGTTGTTTGTTTATAAGCCTGTAAAAATGTTGCACAGTGCACCTTTAAATAGCACAGGGATAGTAATAGGCAGTGACCTCATTTAGGATCCTCATGGCCCGAGGGTGAAAGCTTTCCCTGAGCCTCTCACTGCTGGCCCAGAAGCCAGATGCAGGAAAACTCTGTCAGATGTTCTCAGATTTAAAAAGCTGTGCGTATGCTGATTCTGTTTTTGTAAATCTCAATGGACCCACATGCACAGGCTACATTTGCGCTCTTATACATAGGTGTAGAAATGCCCTTAAACGTCCCTTTTCATATATATATACTTGTGCCTGATCCGCCATTCATTAGACCTGTCAATGAGAGGAATGACAAAGAAGAGAATTTTTAATTTAACTGGTTCTCAAACAGCATACGAACAGTTGTCATTATCTGCGGCCATTACACACAGTGGTGGCTATTTATAGCATCGCTAATTCATCACATGCCCCTTAAAACCACAATGGCAGTAAAATCTCAATTACCATTATTAAATGTCAGAGGTATGATCAATGGTTAATCCATCAAACCCATATTAAACCACACTTTACAAATTTAAAAAAACAAATATTTACAAAGAAGCAACATCTTCACTTTATGCAATAGCAGTGACAACATTAATTCATCACTCATAAATTTGAATTTGAGTTTAAAAAGGTGCATTGAACTGATATTTTACAGAATGCTGTGTGGACTACAAAATAACTAATACTAGCTAATTACTAACAATAGCTAAAGACGTTTTTTGTGTGTACATATTGTGCAGACACTCAGCCCCTTGTATGTTTGGTATCTTCTTCTTGAATGGTAATAGGGAGAAAATTATATTCATGTGGCTGAAGATTAAATGATTCTCCTAGCCTAAGTTACCACTGAAGTGTAAATTTACTTTAGTCAGCGTAGAACACTGGCTGTTGTATGTTCAGCTGAATGAACCAACGATTAAACAAGAAAAAGAGGGAACAAACCAGTCAATCAATTAACCAACTAACCAACAAATCAACCAGTCTTTAGAGAGCTTTATGGTCCTGTTTGGTGCTGTTTCCGATCCGGGCAGCAGGGATGTTTCCCATCAGGATGCACTCTCTGATGCAGCAACAGAAATTAAACATAGCTATAGTAAGGTAGTTTCCCAGAGGAAGCTGTGGTAGTCAGCCTGGACCCCTTTGATTCTTTATTCATCACCTCTTTATATAATTTATGTCTGTAGAGAGAAAGAAAAAGGAGAGGGAAAAAGGTGCAGCTATTAATGATTAGACACCAGAAAGACTACTGAAGTGAGGACTAGAATAGTAAGTGTGAAGAAGTTAATCCACTTTTTCCACCTGCAGAGAATCTTAAATGTGCAATGAAGATATAACACCGTCATCATTTCGCAAAAATAGTCAGATATTGCTTTCGCATTATGATGACATAAGCCATTACGTGCCACATTGCATGACATAGCTTCTATTAAAATGTGATTCCACACTTCAGAGGGAGAGACAGGGGTGTAAATGGGGGAGGACAAATGTGAGAGGGAGTGAGTGGCAGCAGAAATGAAAAAAGGATGTACTGTAGGCTCCTCTCTCTGAGTTATAGGCAAAAACACCTCCATTTTGAGGAATAGCCATCTCAGTTGTGCTTTATTTCCTTGCTTGTCTCTCTTATAGTGAGGCTTGGGAGTCACATATTCAGAAATCTTGGTTATCAGCTGCAGGGCTTCCTCTTCACTCGGCCTCCATGTTCTCCACATGACTGTCTCTGCTCCTATAGCTGCCGGCTAGCTAAAGGAATCTGCATGTTCAGTCCTCTAGTGCGTAATTCTGCCAACACTTGTGATCATTACACTGGGCTGTCTCTCTATTCTACATTGAAAGGAAAGAAAAACAGCGAGTAAACACTCAGTGCTTCAATGAAGAAGTGCCTTGCTCTCATTTAAGTCACCTTAGCATTCTTGTAAGTCAAATTAATTAAGTTCAAGTTCCAGTTATATAGATATCATATAAGTGGTATACAGCAATTTGAGGAGAGATTTTTTATGTCTTTTTCCAAAGAAAGAGCAAATACAGAGCATGGATTCACATATGCTGAACTAATATAATTACTTATGCAATAGCAGAAAGTAGTGGTTGGTCAAGGACGAGCCCATTTGAAGTATTTTATCTGCTGTTGCATAGTTAAATCTATCACCATGCATTATATGTTTTGGACTGTAACTCTTTAAAATTGTAATTTGTAAAATAATGTGCAACTAAATTGTAGAAAGCAAAAACTGGCAAGAAATTGGAACTCAAGCAAAAAACAAGTACCTTAAATTTGCACATTTTGAATAAATGTAGTCACATGACACCACAGTTTTAAGCTCTTTTTTTGTGCATACGGTTAAATGTAAAGAAATTTTTATTTTTTAAGTGGCATCACCTGGTTAAGACTCCAAATTTCTGCACAAGTGAAAAAACAAGTTATCACAGGGGACTAATATATTTCTCAAGTATAGTTTCCATAGCCTTCATGTAAAAACTCGATGTCATTCCAGCCTTGCCTGAAATAATGTTGTATTACCATATATGAGACAGCACTAGCATGTGGGATATGAGTGTTTGTCAGCAGGGAATGTGTTCCATTAAACAATTTGCACTTGCGGTGCTACCGAGCCTCCTACAGATGTGCGAGATGTAAAACCTCTCCTCTGTGCTGTATGCAACAAGATTGTTTGTCCATGTCAGTCAGAGCAACGGTGGGCTTATATTTTGTCTGTTGTGTCCCATGGCATATCAAGAGCAAGATGCCTCTTGCTCATCCTTTTCAGTGAGAGTGTGCATGTGTGTGTTTGTGACTGTGTGTGCGGTGACTGTGTTAAGGTGCTACCACACTGTCTGCTCTCTGTCAGCATCGCTTCCCTTGGGCATCAGTGTTTTCCTCACAGCTCCACTTGGCTTTAACAACATGCCTCCGCAGAGGCGTCAAGACCCTGAATAACAACCGCAGTTGTAATTGTATTTGTATGTGTGATTGTGTTTGAAGTGTGTGCTCGCAGAGAGACATTGTAGTTGTTTGTGTTTCTCTCCGGTTCTGTGTGTGTGTGGATTTGCTTCTTCTCATGCATTTTTGCTCTGTGTGTGCTCATTTCGAAGCAGACTTGTTCATTAGGTCTGTGGGGAGGTGTGCTTTCTGCTGACTTTGTTTGGTTCAAAGCCTGAGGCTCATACTGATCAATAGTATCCCGGACCCACCACGTCTATGTGCAGCTGATTGGCTCTCTGCATGGCAGGCAGCCACAGCTTAACAGCGGAAAAGTCATACATCAATATGTTAGTCACATCTTTCTAGATATAGTTTGGACACACCCTTAATTACTCAGACTATGTATGAAATTCATTTTTTTTTAACATGAAATACGCTGTTTTTACTGTGTTATATGAAGAAAGCAGTGATATCTATGAAAATCTCATCACAGCTTGGTGTACAATTATCATTGAGTATTGGAAATTCACACAAACAGATGTGTTTTCTCAGTCAGAGTTGGTGAGTTATCAGTAAATAAGGGTGCTGGTAATAGAGGGGGCAAGGAGTTATTGGACCCCCACTTCAAGCTCCCATCACACTTTTAGTAATG
Organism: Acanthurus tractus; assembly: GCA_029783725.1. Classification (NCBI taxonomy): domain Eukaryota; kingdom Metazoa; phylum Chordata; class Actinopteri; order Acanthuriformes; family Acanthuridae; genus Acanthurus; species Acanthurus tractus. The sequence goes on from JAQNCA010000032.1 coordinate 6,104,989, forward strand.
AATCCCTTTATCTGTTTCAGTCATTCACATCCACTGAAATGCAATGGGTGAAATAAGGCAAACATAAAAGGGAAATTTATATGAACATAAATCCAATCAAAACATTGTTACATAATCAATGTTACTTAACTGACGTCCCCAACTCTGTTGGAATCTGGCCTCTAAATGTAGGAACCAGCCAGACGAACCCCAAAGCAGCCGCTCTGCGCCCGCTGTGACTGTCCAAACTGCCACTGGCATTGAAAAAAGGAAACAAGCTAAATCAGCTAATTATAGACAAAAAGGAGACTGTGAGATTGTTTGGCCAAAGAGAAAGGTTCTTCAATGCAGAATGGTATAAAAAATGGTGATTAATTGAAAAACCTGCCCAACCATCCTGGATAGCAATGAAAAGTCTGACTTTTACAAAGAGTATGTCCAAAAAAAGGGTGTGCTTACTTCAAACACCAGTTAATGTTCAGCTGACAAACAGGAACACATTGGGAAAGAAGAAGAAGGGATAGATAGATGAAGCAATACCACCATATGCAGTTTCCAACTTGACAGGGGTTGGCAATCACAAGGTGTGCTGATAATTTTTTAAAAGCTAGTCAAACTCGTTGCTGAGAAAAAACTTCCTCTGAAAAGCTTTATGCTGAGCAGGAAACTTGGTTTCACTGTAGACAATTGTTCAAGTTGCTCAGATGCTTCAGTCTACGGACATCTCATCAGAGCCAGTTCAGCCAGCAGTGCAGATGATTTCAGATGTTACACCACACAAACCGGCGGTCCACTGAGGTACACCACAACATCTTTGAAGATGCCCAAAGTAATGTCATTATGCTGTATAGCCTATGTGAAATAAACAAAAGGACTTTGGGAAGAGTTCTTTCAAGAAGAAATTAAGGCAAAAACATTAAAACAACTCTATTATAAACAAGCCCAGTCAACAATTCTCCACGACTTCACTGAGGGAGACAACTCACATTCCGGTCTTTTACGCACAAGAGAAGGAAAAACCAACAGTGTGTTAGGAATTTGCTCCTTTTCTTCTGCTCTGCACTGATGTGCATGCAAACACTGACTGTGATGACATCAGTGCTCATTAACCTGCTTGTCAAGGCTCATTTGCAGGTTTTCTCACAGTTCCTATAGGCAACATTTTAGTTTACTGATAAAATAAACAAATACATTTGGTTGTGAAGTACATTGCCTGAGGTCTTTCTGTCTTCTTCGCCATCTTCATTATGAGACAGGACCAGCTCAAGTCCAGATGCAAATTTATTTCTAAGAGACTAAATGAGTTCATACATGTCCATGTGAAGTCACCTACTGTCACCCTCCCCCACCTGCTGCTGTCACCCCTCTTTCCTAAATCAATCAGCAGCCTTACAATAAAGAACTGATGAAACTTCTGGCTTGAGGCTGGTATTTAAAACGCTGGAATACAGTTTGTTTTTGTGTTGGTGGATCTCCTCTTGCCTGGATTTTGTGCTGCATTTCAATGTACACAATTTGACAGACACGAACCTAAGTCAGTATATTTGTATTTTTATCAGTTAATGAACAATGTTTTCGTATCTTATTTTTAGCTGGCTAACCTGCGTCTGTCTATGATCTCTTCAGGTCTGGATGACTGTCTCCAGCAGTACGTGAAGAGCTTTGAGCGGGAGCAGATGGGGGGAGAGCAACTGCTGCACATAACACATCAGGAGCTGGAGGAGCTGGGCGTCACCAGGATAGGACATCAGGAGCTCATCCTGGAAGCTGTCGACCTCCTCTGTGCCCTGGTCAGTCGGCTGGTTTCAGTCACCGACGTTATTTCCCTCAATCAGTAATGCTTCAGAATGAGTGTTGTATTTGATATGTTATTATTGTGTTTGAGTGCGTCACAGTGTTGGTCAGGTATAGGAACTGGATTAGTAAACCATAAGTCTACCATGAACCTGAACTACAGAGCCCTAAAACTGACAACAGGTTGCAAGAGATTATCAAACGAGTCAAAAATGTAACTGAATGCATTAATAAATACTCCTTTGTGAATAAGAATCAGCTTTCTTGGCCAAGTAGGTCGACAGTTTGCTCACACATACAAGACTCTGGTTTTAAGTTGCTCTAAGTGAACCAGGAGCTTAGTCCCACCTTCTTTCAGCGGATGAAATCATGAACAAATCAATGCCCAAAAAGGACACTGAAACATTAAATTGTTTCAGTTTTGGTGCTGAAACTCAGATATTAAATTGACACTTGAGTCTGAGAAATTTAAACCATATCAGGTCTCGGTATCTGGTGTCCACCACCATCGTCCATTTTGCACTGAATTTTATGTTTAATAAACAAAAATATGGTTTATATTTAAGACAAACTATGATATATATATTTTTTAACATTAGATCAAATATAAATTTCAACATTTTCCTTCATAACTGCATAAAGAAGTTTTCGCAGGTAGGCCAAGAACATTTTATATATTGGTTGTTTATTTTTCACTGCCAGTTATTGATATTGGCTTAAGCAATGGGTAGAAAAATCCTCTGTCATTTGGGCCCTGCTTTGTGTGTACTGCCTCGGTCACTGCTGACTGTATGTGCAGTGGCCCTGCTCAGGATTAGGGAATTAGGGGGAATTAGGTGCTACTCTCCCAGAGAGAGAAAGAGAGAGAGACGAGGGGAGAGTGAGAGGGAAAGACAGAGGAAGAGAAAGAGAGAGAGCATGTAGAAAGAGTATGCAGGATGCACCTTATCTCCCAGGCACACATGGCTGGATTAGTTGGGGCTGTTTGAATGTGTGTGAGGGTGTGTGTATGCACACATGCTTGTGTGTGTGTGTTAATCAGCACTTCTTCTCATTCAAACGTTCCAGCATGGGAATGAGTGTCCCAGAGAAGCAATCACCATATGTCCTGAAACTGGACACACCACAACCACACACACACACACACACACACACAACCACACACACACATGCATAGCCACAATAGCGCAATAGCGATGTCAGGTAGACAAACTGCTGTGAGTATTTTTAAGGGATAATTCAGTTTATTGCTGCTTTGGTCTTGCATGTTGAGCATTAGTTTTCATTTCTTTCAAATATCGTAACAACCTGCAAGTTAAAGCAACATTATGCAACTGCTTTACCTAAAACAATGTCAGTGTCATTCATTCCTCTTCTTTGCTATGTGCGTTCTTGTACTGCAACGTGGTCATTTCTTTGCTAGATTTAACACATTTTCAGACCGTTTTGGCAACTTGACTTCCAAAAAGCAACAAGTGTCAAATAAGAAAAAGGTGAAAAATATGAAATGGATTTTTGTGATTCATGCTGAATACTGCTCTGAGTGTTTCAGTACCCAGCTCCTCCTTTAACATCACTGTGGTCTTCTACACTCCTCTTGCG
>JAQNCA010000032.1:6113633-6125345 GCA_029783725.1 Acanthurus tractus
TGTGTGTGTGTGTGTGTGTGTGTGTGTGTGTTTGTGTTCATGTGTTTCTGTGTGTGCATGTATATGTGTTCTCGAAAGGGTCACAGTGCAGTAATGAGCTACTCAACCAGCTTGCTTTGCTTGTATTAGTGGAGAGAGTGGCTGGGCTGTTTTAAATAATTCGGATGGTTATTCAGGACCTTAATTCTGTTTTCTCTTCATTTCAGTTAAAACAGCCATTAATGGTTAAAGGGACAGTTTACTCCCAAATCAAAAATGCATATTTTGACATCTAGTTGTGGTGTAAGTTGCAGAATTTTGGAGATATTGACTGTACAAATGTCTGCCGTCTATATGGTGTATAGTAAAGGAACTAAAATTAACTATATCTGTGGTGCTGAAAAAAAAACTTTTGAAAAACTCAACAGCAAGGCCTTTTTACAAATATCATGACCTGATTGCTCAAGATAATTTACAGACTTTGTTGCGAGCAGTTTCACATAGAAACTTTTTTCTTTCTACACCTGCAAAGCTGTATTATCATGAAAAAAGACTGCATCTACTTATCAATAAAAGCCTAGCTAACCAAGCTAACTAATCTAGCTAAAAAACAGCTGAGACTGTAATGTTAACTTCCCATGCTGTTTTGTGCAGAGGTATTTTGTCGATAAGTTGATGCTAGCTTTCTTCTTTGAAGATCATAAAGGATTCTCATAAACTTGTAGTGGTTAATCATTTTTTAAGATGAGTGTTGATGTGTTTCCCTTTGAGATTAAGATGAGAAGATTGATATCTGTCTCATATCTTTGTATTGTGCATAAAACTAAAGTCAGGGGGCAATTAGCTTAGCTTGTCACGAAGACCAGATGCAAAGGTAAAAACTAGCTTTGTTAAAAAGTTAAATAATCTGCCTACCATCACTGCTAAGCTGTTTTATAGACACATTGCATCCTCTTAAATTTAAAAAGACAGTTTTTGGATCGTTAAGAAGTGTATATGGTTTCAGTACTGTGATAGGAAATTCTATAGGCCCATGCTTGTGATATCTCAGTCATTCTATGTGTTTATAAATGGCTCAGCTGTTGTGCTTTAAGATCATAAAGTCTCTAAGGAAAGCAGCAGCTGAGCATCTGCTGTCTAATTTTAGTATTTACCTTATTACTTTATTACTTTACTACTCTGTGTCTTTATTGCTGGGAAGGTTTCCACTGGGTTTCCATTTGGGTATGTGCGTTCCAGGGGACGGAGTGAAGGTATAAAACATGCCTCTGGGTTTACTGCCTCTTTGCATAAACTCTGAGCTTTGCTTCACTGCTGTGTCTCAGTCTGAGTTTGGGCTTCTCTATATGGACAATTAAATGCTACTATGGTACTTTTTAGTCTTGGTTATTGACTATAATGGATAAACGAAAATTGAAGAATGAAGTACTTCTTCATTAACAGCAGATGGACACAGTGACTTCCGGAGAGTGAACTTAAAGACAAAGGAGGTGTTTGTGTGTGTAAATTTTGGAACTGTGGAAAAATCTTAATTAGCTTTTTTCTTGCTACTCCGAGTCTTTAAGCTAAGATGACCATGTCCTAACTCCAGCTCAGTCAGTGTGAACACACAGCGGTGAGCATGGAATCAACCTCGTCAACTAACTCTTGGAGTGACTGTAAAATGGCAAACAGTTTCCAACTGTCATAAAACAAATTACTGCCACAAGTTACCTAATATAAGTGTTGCTTAATGGCACAGCCTTCTTTGCAAAATTAGCATTTTGGCAAGTAGCAGCAGTCTTGGTCCTCCACACAACATTCTTTGAGGCGCAGTACTGAATGAAGATCTCTCACATTTTGGCAGAACTTGGTGACTAATACACAGTCATTGTAGTTACATGCATGAGAGGGAACAAAATAGACTCTTAAGTATGAAAATTTGCTCTGAATTGCACAAAAAAACATCAGCCTTGATGCTGCCTTTGTTGAAAGCTATATTTGTTAAAAGAGAAGGGCATCTATTTCATCAGACACTCTGATTCTTGAGACGCACCACTAAAAAGCAACTGAAATGCCTGTTTGCAGGTAAGTGTATAAACTATTTGATAATGTGGTTTCGCTGCTGAAAATACCACTTTGTTTGTCCTCCAGAACTACGGCTTAGAGACAGAGAACCTCCGGACTTTGTCCCACAAGCTGAACGCCTCTGCGAAGAACCTTCAGAACTTCATCCTGGGCCGGCGGAGGGGCGGACATTACGATGGACGAGCCTCTCGAAGGCTACCAAATGATTTCCTCACCTCGGTGGTGGATCTGATAGGTGCAGCCAAGAACCTGCTAGCTTGGCTTGACAGGTGGGGATCAAAGCTGTGGCTATAGAATGAATTTGGAAATCTAACCATTAACAATTTTGAACAATGCCTTTAATTTATATCATATAACGATGATTTGAAAATGTGAAATTTACAAATTCTATGCTATTTTATGGCTATACTGTGTTTACTACGGCATGAAGAAAGGAGCCATAAAAAAATCACTGCTTCAGCCTTTTTTTTTTCAAAATTTATATTTGTCTTGTTTGACACTTACTCTACTATTTGCTAACATGCAGCTGTACAATTTTTTTTGTTCTGATGACAAAAAAAGGTTGATATAGATCCACCAAACTTTATTCATTTTCTTACCTTTTCTTAATGAATCCCCTGTAAGAAAAGAATTGAAAATTTAAAAGAATAGTTTTGAATTGTAGGAGATGTATTTAGTTCCTTTCTTGCAGAGTAAATATGAAGCTAAGCTTAGCACAATTACTTGACAGAGTAAGCTCTGCTTGTTGTCTCTCCCTGCTCCCAGTCTTTGTACAAAGCTTATTGTACCACTGTTATGGAAATACATGAGAATGGTCTCATCCTCTCATCTAATTTGCAAATATAAAAAATAAGCATGTTTTCCAAAATGGTAAAACTACTACTTCAAGTTTTCAGAATGTTAATATTCAGGCCATTTTTTGACTTAGCAGTTATGCAACAATAGGCATGTTTGTAGCAAGGATATCTCATAATCTGCACAGGCCACACCAAGCAATGGACAAATAATCAGATTTTAGTTTCGTTATCGTGAAGTTTGATCAGCTGATGGAACCACATTGAGAACACATTTCAACACAAACAAATAAAGTGATGTTGAGCTTTAGTAGATCCCTGTGTTGCACAACCTCCTGGCCATGATATAAAATCAAATATTGTTGTTTGTCTTTATCACTTGCTCCTGTGCTCTGAGAGGAGCAGAGAATAGCTTTTATTTGTCATCTCACTGCCACTGTTAGCAAATAAATGAAAGGAGCAAAACATAAAAACACCAATATAGTAAAAAAAAATATTTCCTCTAGAGTACAGAATGGCATTTTTTAAAAAGACTGTCCAAATATGCATTTCTTACACTTATTCACATGCCTTAAATGTGATTTTGAGACCTATTTCAGCCACAGGAAAAAAAAAAAAAAATGTTACCTGTTCAATTCCTGACAGAGAGGATAATTTAATAAAAACAGCACAGTAAAAGGGGAGATCAAGACCAACTCAAGGTTCTACGACATGTGCCATGATCTTAATGTCTCAGATGCATTTGTAAGTCTATGAACTCTGTTCTAATTTTTCTTTTTTGCCTGTTTTAGGTCTCCATTTGCCAGCGTGACGGAGTATTCATTACTGAAGAACAACATTGTGCAACTCTGCCTAGAATTAACCACCATTGTACAACAGGTGCTTTAACACACACACACACACTCTCTCTCTCTTATTAACTGAGAGGATGTGTGCACTACACACTCTTTTATGTCCATATTCATTACACTCATATAATAAAGGTCATGATTTGAATCGAATGGGTGAAACTGAAGTGGGTTTGAATTGGAGACATCAATGAATACAGCTTTTTTCTGATCTATAGCTCTTTTCTATAGATCGGCTAATGAGTGTTACATATGCCCACTGCCACAGGCGGTTTGCAGCGTGGCTGATGGGACGAGTATCTCTCAGTCCGCCTTGGGCAAAGTACTCATTGACTCACTCACTGTTAGTCCTCATCCTCTGCTTAACTTATGGGCCCTGATGGAGAATGAACCAGGGGTCTGTCATCCCTTCATTTCCTGTCCTCATTCTGCTCCCCCTCTGGCTCGCTCCCTCTTGTAGATTCACCACACTTACACTCACAAATGCACTTATAAAAAAATAATATAACTGGAGCTGCATGCATACACACTCTGATACCGTAGAAATCTCATTGTTTGGACAGAAACTGCTCCTCTGGACCCCGTCCATGTCCTCCCTGTAAGAGCCTGCTTAGACTGTGTGAGAGTGTGTTTGTACGTGTGCCCAAAGCGAGTCCTGAAGCTCAGCAGATAACACCCACCCCCTCTTACAACGGCCAAAGGAGTGAGAGGAGAAAGGGGCCACTGTAGGTCCACAATGGGCCAAATGAACGTGTGGCTGCCAGGGTGCAGCAAGACAGACAAAGGTGGCAGCATCTCCCGCACTAATGCATCAAACAGATGAATTAACTGTTACCATGCACATCTGGTGGATTCAGTGGGCTGCTTTCCCAGAAATAGATTAACTATCAGCTATCGTTAAATAACAATCTGTCACAATCAAATAATGTAGTTTCTAAAACCTACGGAGGCTCACACAGCCAGAAGTGGTCCATGCAATGCTCAAGTTTGCTTTGAATTTTGAAGTATTGTGTGTAATGTGAAAGGTTAGAACTGCTGACTGCTGATATTCTTCCTGTTGGTTGTCTTGTTTTCCGCATTTCTTTCTTTCCTGGTTGTTATATTTGGAAGAGATAGATACCGGAGCTTCCATGCGGATGTTCATTCTGATGCTTTCTACATTTTATGATTTCCTCCTCTTCTGTCTTCTCGTTTTACAGGACTGCACTGTGTATGAGACAGAGAATAAGATACTCCATGTGGTAAGTTCTTTCTAAAAATGTCCAGCCTGATTATATTATTATTATCAATGATTAAAAGAGGAAGCATTGCAAACTCAAAAAGGATTAAATTGATACATAGATTGTCACAATAACACTGCTTTTCTTCTGCATACACTGTACAGTCTGATTTAATTTCAGAATCTCTCTCCTTCTGATTTTATCTCACATGGGTTTGCAAAGCATCACAGCAAAAATATTCTCAGGTACTCACTTATTTCACTACTTAAATGAGTAGTTTGCTGTTTTCACATATGTTCTGAGGCAAGTCAAGAAAGTTCTTGTTGCATTAAAGGAATAATTCACATACACTCATTATCCTGCCGAGACTCAGAGAGTTGAGAAGTTCAATACCACTTTCTAATCCCGATCTTAAAACTTGAAGATACAGCCTGTGGATGTTAAGCTCAGTTTAGTATAATGATCGGGAAAGTTTATCTTCAGTATGAGTCAAGTACTTTGCCTCATATGTTGCTGCTTGCAACTTTCACAATATCACTGACCTGCAGAGCCAAAGAGCATCCACAGCTCTAGATGCAGCAGATCTAGACCTCAAGTTTGAGAAGTAAGCCACCATCTTTTTTTAAAAATGTTTTTTAATTAATTAATTAATTATACAACAATTGTATGATGTCCACCAGTTCTGGGCAGTTTATCAAGGTGTTCCCAAACAATGAGTCATACCAAAAATAATGATATTAATAATCTTTTTTTAAAAGTTTTTCTTGGATGGATGGATGGATGGAAGTTAGGCCAAAGACACACTGCACACCTGAGAAGCAAGACGAACATTAGTTTTATATGTCAGAAATGTCACAACACTGAGTTGGAAAATTTTATTTTAGACAGATGTTATTACAAATGTTAAGAATTTGAGGGAGATACTAAAAGAAAAGCCCTGCCGTTAATTAACTAATTCTTTTTTATCCAGATGTTACACTGAATGGATGAAATCTTTACTGCTAGGCTTTTATTGTTACTATTCATAAAATTCATGAATTCATACTAAAACTAGTCTGCTACCCCAAATTAAAACTGGTTTCCAGGGTGTTACAAAGAATAGGGTGATATTAATATGCTAATTGTATGTTAATAACTACAGTGCATCGTTGGGTTCTCCATAAAAGACTTTTCTTACCCTTTGACAGAGCCATGCTTGCTGTTCTGTCCTGTTTGCAGTCTTCATGCTAAGCTAAGCTCACTGTACTTACATTAAGAGTCATTTCAGTCTTCTCATTCAATGGTTGAAAAGAAAATGAAAATTATAATCCATTCCTTTAAAGAAACATTTCTCCATCGATAGAAACAGTCTTTTTTAAAAAAATAAAATTGGATGAGTTCATAAATGCAGCAAACAGAGACACCTGAATATGATCTGTATTTATTTGTTTGCCTATGTGTTCTGTGTGGGAGTGAGAGTTTGTGCATTTCAAAGTACTGTGCGGTCTTTTTGTGAATTCATGGCACAAAACTGTGCATGTTAAAGTGCAAGTGAGCCTGAGGCCTTTTGAAGGCTCCAGTTAAGCCTTTGTGTGTGTGTGTGTGTGTGTGTGTGTGTGTGTGTGTGTGTGTGTGTGTGGGAGTGTGTGTGTGTGTGTGCATGCACGTATGACAGAGAACTGTCTGCGTCCACGTGCGAAACCGAGTGAGCAGCTAGTGTCTGATCTGGGCTGACAGTTGGATTGGGACACTTCCTGCTGCCATTCAAGGTCACAAGGAGGAAACCAAACAAAATGTTGGCAGGGGGAGATTACAGAAATGTATCTGGGCATTTATGCCAGGAAATAAGTTCCAGACCAGATGTTTATCAGCGTATGGTATATATGCAACTGTATGGCATACGTCTTTAGACAAAACCCATCATACCACTTTATTTGTGTAACTGTTCTCCATTAGATATGACATCCCCCCTGTAAGTATCACTCCATCTTAGCTTTTTGTTGTGGAACCAGGCCTGTGGTTTTTACCTCTGTTATTATAGACCTGTTTATGACACAGGAGGACAGCGACATGGGGCAAATTCCTATGATTTAAATGGGCCTTAAATGGCACGCACACACGCATAAACACACACACAAAACCTGGGGTGCCAGACTAGAGGCACATGAGTAACACAAGTCTGGTACGTGTGGGAGGATTATGTGTGAAATAGGGAGATGGTGTGAAGGGAGAGAGAGGGGAGGAGGTGTTTGTTTTAGATGCTACTTGCTTGCTGATCCCTGTTTACTATGTGTTTAGAGATTAATTATATGAAGTTGAGTGGAAGTGCTACTAAAACACATACAACATTCAAATTTAAACATATTAATGAAAAATGTATTCAATTTCTTTTGGTTTGTTATGACCAACAAATGCTAACTAACTAGCTAAATCTCTAACTAGATCGCTGGCTAACATTAGCTAATTAATTATTAACTGACTAATGGCTAAACAATTGCTAATTAACCTCTTACTGACTAATAACTGACTACTGAGTGACCAACACTCTTTTATAATTACTAATTGCAAAAACTAACTCTTAGAGATTATGGGAAAAATGTTTTCCAAGTGCAACAGCTTAATCCAGGGAGTTGTGTTGGAGACGGAGCTTTGTAAAGATGGTGGTGCAGCAGTCTTTGACTTTCTGCTGCTTGTCCCTTCCGTCCACTGCATTTTCTTGTGACTGATGTTAGCCAGGAGCAGTCCTGAGTTCAAGCTGGACTAATGGCTCTTAACCAAGCTATCTTTCCTCTCCTCCTGCGGTGGTCCGGCCAGTCTGGTTGAACGGTTGGTCAAAAGGTTACACGGCCAGTGATCATCTCAAAAAACGGCTGCACTTAATCCAAAACCTGGGCCTCCTTTTCCGATGTGCTTGTCTCTGAAAGGCCATATGTGTTTAAAAAAAAAAAATACATTTTAAAATTTGGTAAAAGTTAAAAGTTTAAAGCCACTGCCGGGCATTGTTGCTATAAATATACTATACTTAAAGGTGTGCAGAGTGTTTACGAACACGTCAAATAATTTGTTCTTAATGCATAAAACCAGAGGTTGTTTTTTCTGCTATCACAGAAGCACATATTTAACATGTCAGACTCTTATTTGTAACAGGGTCTCATATGTTTTACGAAAGAAATAAGCTGATCCAGACAGACAGTATGGGTGAGCCTCCATCACGGGTTTCAGACGCTGCTTAATTCTCTGGTCACCTCTGCTGAAGCTACTGTAATGGTAGTTTGTATGTTTGTCAGCTTCTGCTCAATAATGCAAAACTCACTGCTACTCTGCGCTCGTCCAGACTACAGCCTGCAGCAATCAGATGGACAAGGATAGTGAATAATGTGTGTGTGTGTGTGTGTGTGTGTGTGTGTGCGTGCGTGCGTGTGTGTGTGTGTGTGTGTGTGCTTTATAGAGAGGGAAGAGAGAGATAAGATATGAGCATGTGTGAGTCTGTGTGTCTGATGGAGCGTGAAGTGTGTATGAGTGTGTGTGTTTTTATGTGCATGCATGCATAAGGATGAGAGGAATTACATAAGACTGTCCTAGTTGTGTGTTTTCCCTTTCCCTTGTTTTCTACCCTTTCTCTCCCGGACTCTCCTTTCCAGCCTCCCTGCCTTTCTGTTCCTCTTTTTCCACTCTTCATCTTCCTCTTTCCATCTTTCCCCGAGTCGCGGGTCAGGTTTATATTTACCGCGGTTTGTATATCTCACACTTATGCAGAGGATGCATTACGTAACCACATGAGGTTGGTGTGTGTTAGCATGTAATAGAAGGTGCGAGGAGGCAGAAAGTGCGAGAGAGAGAGAGTGAGGTGGGGTGTGTGTGTGTGTGCAGCCAGAGCTTAATCCATTTGGCAGCATACTACGTCTGGCTTTCTGTTTGACTGCTCTTAAATCTCACGCCAGCCAGCCACATAAGTTAACTTCCCTATAATCTGCACTCTGATTCTCAGGAGGCATGTCAGATCAAGGCTTGGTGTATCAGAGCTGGAGGAGTTCAGAGTCTCCACACTGGTTACTGGCCTTTTGTCTCTGTGCCCATGTTAATCCCAGGTCAGGACCATTAGTCCAATGATCAAAGAGGGATACAAGCAAAGCCAAAACATTGTCACTCGCTGTGGTTTCCAGCTGGGGACTTTATATCCTATTTATGGCTCAAGGCGGGATTAAATATACTACTTTACCCTGACTTATTTTTTCACTTCTTTATCCATTTCCCCTTTGGAATTTTTCAAATTAAAACTCCAGTGTTGTTTGGTTTCTGTGGATGAGTCCTGGGTATCCCATTGCATAATGTGTACACGTTGAGTGAAACATAAATATAACTGTACAAACAGAAAACTAAACAGGCACTGTAATGTTCAAATAAGTGACCCAGAAATGGATGGTGTGTATTTATGTGTATGAGTATGTGTGTGTGTGTGTATGGGTGTGTGTGTGTGTGTGTGTGTGTGATAGTGAGAGAGACTGAGAAAGAGAGAGCATAAGCATCACATAGCCAGCTCACTGAAGATCCTACACCTTTTCTCTCACACTGAATGAATCATCAGGCTCTGAGCTATATTGTTTGTGTGTGAGTGCTTGCAGTGCATGTTTATGTGCGTGTGTGTATGTGTGTGTTGAAGATCTCGTCTGTTCATTTCATCACGATTATCCCTTAATTGCTCATTAGGATTGAGATCAGAAGATTATTTTATGTAGGGTTCATCATTGTGCCATTTGTGTATATGTAGACGGCATATACTCTCTTGCATTTATATGATGTTCCCCCGCATACGTGTGTGTGTGTGCGTGTGCGTGTGTTTTAATGCATGTGCACTAAGTGGTGATGCGATGAGGCAGGATAACCAGGGTAACAGTCTCTATAAGCCCGCTGCAGTCAGTCAGCCAAATTAGAAGGCAGAGATGTTGCTGATAATAAATTAACTTGCATGCGTGACCGAGAAGACAAATAGCCTGAAAAACAGTCAAGGTTTATTTAGAACAAAGGCAAGGTGAAGCCATGCTTTTTATTTGGCGAATCTGCTCAGATGCACAGGAATTAAAGTGCAGTGTAGAAAATGAAAAAAAATAACAGCACAGATAATCTAACCACTGTAGAGTTTTTTTTTCTCTCGATGTGAAGGCAAAAATAGCTCTTATCTTCAAAAAAAAAAAAACAAAAAAAACTGGGATACAAATAAACAGAATGTGTGCTCTGTGATTTAGATGTTAGAAAATGTCATGTGGGCACCTCGGGGTTGGCTGGTATCGCTGATGTGTTGCTCTGTCTGTGACGGTGTCTTGTGGGCATGCCTGTGGACAGACTGTGACAGGAAACAGTTTGTGTGCCGGAGTGATGGAAGTGGCGATGAGGAACAATCTGATGAAATGATTGCTGTTTCACCTTCTCCAGCTAGGTCACAGCATCCCTCGTGGACCAAAACCAATCTCAATAACTTTCTGTCTTTCTCTTTTTTTTTTTGTCACTCTCTCTCTCTTTTCTTCTCTGCCCTTTTTTTTTTTTTATTTCACCTCTGGTGCCACTCCAGTGTAAGACCTTAGCAGGGATATGCGATCACATCATTTCTCTGTCGTCGGACTCTTTGGTCTCCCAGTCTGCCCATCTGGAGGTGGTCCACCTTACCAGCATCATGCCTAGTGAAGGGCTGGTAAGGACTCACACACACACACACACACACATGCACACACATGTATTGACCAGAGCAGTTCTTTAGATGCACTGATCAATATTCTCATACGGACAATGCACAAAATGACTTTGTGTAATGTGACAGGAGCCGTCGGTGGTGACAAACCCACAGAGAGTTATCACACTACTCTGCAGGTCCCCGCAGACCATTTTATCGTAGGTTTTGGTTTTCTCGTCCGCAGACTCCACTCTCAACAACCTTGTTTTCAGCAACAGCAGGCAGCTGTTTTCACAGGGAAAACAAACAAACAGGAAAACAGAAACAAACTCTGATAAAGCCAGTGTACGCTACGTGCCCGGCACCAAGCAGCCAAAACATGCAGTTAACACCTAGACAGTGAACATAGCAGAGCATTTAGCAGCTGAAGAGCCAGCCATGACTCTGCATGCAAGCTTATGTTACTCTGCATCGGCCATATGTGCATGCAGGCAAATGTTTGCAGACATTAACAACTCAGTGAAGGCTTAATATGTCACAGATGTGTTTTCACATGTTCAGATTTGATAGATGTGTTTAAATTTGTTCGTTTATTGTACACACATGCAACATATGACACCATCATCCCCCTATGCAGCTCAAAAAGAAAGAACTTGAGATGTGAACAGCTTATGACCCCTTCAGTTACCCTAATGTTTCTGGCAGTGTGTATAGTTTAGATTTGCATGTTAAGGTTACCTGTTAATCAATGTTTTATGCACTCATACTGTTCATTTCACTCTCTGTATCTGCGTTCTCTATTGTTTGCTCTCTGTATTTTTTTGTTCTACAACTGCTGCAAAAATTTACAATGAATTCACCCTGGACAATTGAAATTCTTTCTTATCTTTTCTTATTGTTTTTTTCTTATCATGTCTCATTTTATCTTATCTGCAGTCTGTGAAACAGCCTCTAATAATAATGCAGCCTTAAACCGTCTGAGACAAACCCATATCTGGTCTAAAGACTCAAAGGACCAATTACAGTAAAGTCACAGGTCTTCCTAAGTAAATTTGTATCTGCACTTTATTCACTTTAATTTTTTTTAACAGGGTTTGAATTTATTTTTTCAAAGTTGTTAATAATTAACTGAATCCAAATCTTTACAGTCCACAGGGTTA
>JAQNCA010000032.1:6125515-6136103 GCA_029783725.1 Acanthurus tractus
TTTAACAGGGTTTGAATTTATTTTTTCAAAGTTGTTAATAATTAACTGAATCCAAATCTTTACAGTCCACAGGGTTAATAATTGAATATTTAAGGTGTGTAAATAGGCAATGGCTGCTTTTGCTGTTTAATTTTGAACTATGTATTGTTCTGGGACTTGACCAGGTCATTAATTCAAACTTAAACATTTTGGCTTTCAAGTTTTAAGTCAGTCAACTTTTAAGTACAAACAAGATGAACTCAAAGAAAAGAACAAATCTGATAAATAAAAGCAAGAGCGCATACTGTCATGCAGAACTAAAGGGCTGTAAAATAAATGTTAAATATCTCCAATTTGTAGCCCACAAAGTCAACCCAACTTGACCCTGAGTTGAGGATGGGGCTGTATGTTACATGGTGCTTCTTATTGCCATCATGAGTCCGCAAGTGAGAGAGTTCCAATGGAGCTCAAAGACTTGGAGTATCTATGACAAGTAGCTGTGAAGCTGCTTTAGAGGCTCTCTGTTGACCAGCACCTGACTAATTAACTCCAGGTTTATGTTAATTACTCCTTTAATTTGTCATCTGTCTTTGATTCAAGTGTGAAATGTAAAATACACACAATGTTTTTTCCCTTGTAATCTCATTCGTACTGACTCTCCTCCTCCCTGTGCTTGTGTTTCAGGGGATGTATATCAAATCAACGTATGATGGACTCCACGTTATTACAGGAACCACAGAGAATGTGAGTTTCTGTTTCACTCAGTCAGCACTTCTATTAAATCGCAACTCCCCCAGCTGCGATTTATGTTCTCACATTCCACAATGACAATACATCCTTTCCTGAATGTATCCTGAATTGTTTCCATTTTCTCTCTCTCTTCTCCAATTTCTGCCTCTGCAGTCCCCAGCAGACCAGTGTAAGAAGATCCATGCAGGGGATGAAGTGATCCAAGTCAACCACCAGACAGTGGTGAGTTTAAAAGCTCCAAACTCAACACTTCAGTCGTAAAAGTCACGGAAAAAGATCTCTCCGTGTGTTTCTGCTGTGAAAACACACAGCAGACTGTCTTTTGTTATCCATCCTGTGCTATGTTGAGGAGATGTCACGGTACATGATGTCTGCTACCACCACCACCACCACCACCACAGCCGCCATGGTGCTTCCTGTCCTGTGCCTGTGTCGCTATGTAGGCTAATTAGACTTGCTGCAGAGGCAGATTATAGGGCGATTGTTACAAGACCTTTGTTCAGTCCGGCGTTGATTGTCAGCTCACTTTTTCTGGAATTTGTTCCCATTGTCGTAAGAAACCCCTGCAGGAGGCGTCTAGTTTGAAATGTGAACTCATGTTCCACTTTCAGACTTGAATAAGTTATATTTCTGCCTTCAACTCAACACATCAGAGGGAAGCACAAAAAATGGGCAGCCATTTTAAATGGAACGGGGCCTTGTGAGAGCATGTGATTGAGCGCGCTGTCTATTGCCTGTGCTGTCAGCTCTGGCACAAACGATTTGTTCCAGCATTTATTTGAGAATTCTGAGGAGGGAAAAAAGGTTTGTGTGTGTGTGTGTGAGTGAGTGAGTGTGTGCAGACGGCTTTTGTGTGCTTTTTTTCCCGTAAGTATTTCCTCATTCGTCTCGATAGGTGCTGCTCATGTGAAAGCGTGCGTGCAGGCGATGGGGAGCGGCGTTGATTGACGCGTGAGGGAGCTGCGTGTTATCTCTTTCCCTCTCTCTCCTCGGGGTGACAGTGCAGATCGCACCCTGCCAGGCTCTCAGCTCCAACCCCTTATTACTCCCACAGCTAGACCCTCACCACTCTGATCCCTCACTCTGGGGGAGGAGATAAGCAGGGGGAGACAGAGGTGTGTGTATGAGTGGTGTGTTATGGGGAAAAGGGGGTGAAGTAGTCAGGGGATGCTGGGATGAGGCAGAGCTGGGAGAGAGCTGGAGGAAAAAGGGAGGAGGAAGTAAAGAGCGACTTATGAAGAAGAGGATGAAAAGAAAACGAGGGGAGAAGGGGGGAGGACGGCGGAGGGAAGTCTCTAGTCAATATAATTCTTTTTTTCAACCCTAAATCCAGCTGCTGAAGAGGGAAGATGGATACACACTCGCAGTAAACTCTCTGTCAACATCAGGGCTGATAAGTTTATCTAGCAAGGCTCCATATTTAAAAATTAGATTAGTGTGAGTATTGAATGAACAAATTCCATTACATTATAGAATCATTATGTAGGCCTATCCCACGTATTTAGCAACAGCACTGCTGCCATGTTTATGCATGAGCTTCTGTTTGAGACCCACTTCAAAACAGGACTAGCAGTTTTTAGCTCAGCTTTTCTTTTGAGGTAAAATGTGGAATTTGCTCAAATAACAAACTGATTGTTTGAAGAGGCAACATAATTATGTGGAGGTAATAGCATCTGGGAAAATAATGAAGACCCCAGGGATTTGAAAAACCTCTCCAGCAGCAGTTTATGCTCTATTATTATTTTGGTAGGTCTCTCCCTGTTTCCCTCTGCTCTCTGCGTATTTGCACAACAGAACACTTTTAAACCGGCCTGGTTAGGAAAAGCTTTGTGTCTGCTGTTAACTGTGTGCTGTCCGCCATCAGGGTTGATCTAACAATGGTTTAGAGGTTTAGCCAATCAAGGTCGAGTTCAGTTCATGTTCGGTTCAGTTAATTATGGATTTCCCTCTGGTAAGATAATGTCCGGCCCCTGCAGAGGTAAATGAATTCTCTTTTCAAGGCCGCTCATTGTTTGACATTTTATCATACAAGCACTTAAGCAAAACACTACAGCTTTAGCTTTGTTTGTTAATAGTTTTTTTGGGAGATACATTTATTCAGTGTCTTGCTGAGGGCAAATGGTAAGATTGAAACCACTTTCTTATCTGTTTATTCAATATGAAGTTACTGCCAGGAGAGAGTAAGCTAAGCTTAGCGTAGATACCAGAAGCTGGGGGACAGAGCTAGCTTAAAGAAACGAGAAATGACATGTTAATTAGGTAGATTTAGAGGTGCTGGTCAGCAGTGAAGCTAAGCTGACTGCCATAAGGCCAAAGCTTCATATCAAACAGATGGATAAAAGATATCAGTGTTCTCACTAATAACTTGCAAAAGCATTTAGCTGTGTGTCCCCAATATTGCAATAGTCCTTTAAGGACAAAGGCCAAAGTGCTTAGATAGTAAATGGTACCTAAGCATGTAGTTTTTCAAGAGCAATGTTAAAACCTGATAATATTTTGATTTTTCTGACCAAAGAGGACACAATTCTTCACTTTACTGAAATGCAGCCTATAGAACCAATAAAAGACAACTCTTATGTCATTTCATTATATTAATATAAAATCACAAATCTGAGATGAAACTATGTCTCATATCATGATATGGATATTTGTTTTAAATATTGACTTTCTCTAGTTTGAAACAAAAAATCAGATCCCAAAATAAATAATTGTGGTCCTGTGCTCATATCAGCCATTTTGTTTCAGTGAGCAGAGTAGGACAAAAGATACAGTAGTAACTCACTTCCATGTGGGCTCTGGTTGCTGGTGAGAGCAGCTGAACTCAGAGGTCTGAACTGGGCCGAAGAGAACAGGAAGCTGCCTGCTAAAGGCTGACACAGGCTGGTCATCGTTATGTCAGGAATAGGGTCAGAGCAGTTATGTGCAGGCATGTATGTGTGTTTGTGTGAGTGAGGAGGCCTCGGCGGACTCTTCCAGTAGCTGAGACCAGTGTAGCCAATCAATGGCCTGACGAGCGCTGGGCGCTGTGGAGACAGGCAGGCCAGAACCACGAGGAAACACTGAAGTCAGCACTTCTCTCTCACTCGTCTACCATCTTGCTGTCCTCTTTAGAATTTAACCAGACTGACTAAGCCACCCCTTTTTAATATAACAGTTTTCAGCCCAGTGGTACTGGGACAGTGTGGTGGGTGGTGACAGAGTCTTGCTGTACTGGTGATCACAAAGTGTAATAATGGGTACTAAAGCAGCATATCTGAGATATGGTGGCGAATTAGTTTTTATGCAGCAGTTACATTTTTCTGGATTTAGCATCAGTACCCTGGAAATCACCAAAAAGCAGTCACACATTGTCGGACTTCTTGCAAAGGCTACACCAATCTCTGAAGTTGTTAGTTTAATGACATCTCAAAAGGTTTTAATCTGCATGTGGACCTGCTGTCTGTATTTGTCTATATTATAAAACACATAGTGATATTTTTTTTTTCCTTGATCCTTAAACTGTCATTAAGCTGTCCCTCTAATACCTACATAGGGTACAATATGACTTGTGTGGTCATTGATATATGTATAAATGAACCTTTATTGCTCTGGAACTATGTCAGGAATATACTCATCCACTGTTTCTGTTGATGGTTTTGCAAATAGTTAATGAGAAAAGGGAAATAATTGAATGGGAAAAAAATATAAAATGATTACTAACTAAGCTTATTTGCTGAAAAGAGCCATAACTTTTGGACATTATATAAATCACATCTGGGTTTACTACAGTGTTAAAAATTACACATTGTGCAAAATTTTCAGTGAGTCCAACTCATAAAAAACAAAGTTATAGCTGTAAAAATGCATCATGTAACTTTGGTGCCATCGAGGTAGAATAGCAGACTAAGGGCTCATAAGGCATTGTGTCATACTGAGTAGTATGCTTAAAACTTTGTTTACCACTTTATCAAAAGACTTAAATTAGTGCAGTGACCAAACACAATGTATCCTACAAAATGACCATAAACTTAAATCACCACCTTTGTGAAACATTTTCAACTTCACTTTCATAAAGGTAACATACAGGACTGTTTTACTTGTGAACCTCTGGATTTGTTTTAGCCAAGGATATCTAATAGATAAATACAAAAAGAGGACTTTAGCTAGCAATTACAGAAAAAATGAATGTTTTCAAACATTTTTTTAATAGTATAAACAGCTAATGTGGTCAGTGTAATCATATTTTATGTTGTTGTACTTGGGGATGCTTCCAAAGTTCATGGTAATATGCTGACAACAACATCCTCTGTTGACTCCATTTAGCTGTCTGAGACCTTTTTTTTTTAGTCAGATGCATTTATTGTGAAGCAACTTAATGCAAAGATGACACCAAAGAGAATAAGCAAGCTCATTTTGAATTAAACCAAACATTCAGCTAATAAATGCTAACAACAATAAAATACCTAAAAACACAATAAACACATCCAGAACAGAAAGGACATGCACACACACATACCAAGGAAAGAAACTGTTTCCCACCCTGTTTCCTCCTGCTGCTTTGTCAGGTGGAACAGAGGATGAAATGAGTGCACCTATGGAGTAAGACAGGCAGTCCTCTCGCTCCATCACCAACCAGTCAGAGAGCAGCAAGGTGTCGTCCAGCCAGACGGAAATGCAGCAGACACCTAATAATACAGCATGAAACTAGACAGGGTTAGTTTATACTCACAAAGATGGTCTTTCTTAATTATACATTACCATTACTTAGGTTTCCACACAAATAGTAGAATGTTAGAGTCTAGTTTACTGCTAAAGAGGTTATGAAGGTGAGAAGTGAAGTTAGCTATAGTAGGGTGTTGTATTTCTTAGTTATCACAATCATTATGTAAGGGAATTTTTTCAGTACTATTTTAAAGGGAAGTTCTTTACTCGTTTCAATCTGATTTGTAAGCATCTTAGCGTTAGTGTTGATACATAACACCATACTCAATGACGTGAACTTATCACCAATATTAAACATTTTCAAGTCCTCAAATAAGTGAGGCCCTTTAACCTGATCAAATGCCTTTTCAGCATCTAAACTCAGGATCAGCACCTGTTTAAAAAGGTTAATACATGTCTTTGGTGGTTTTCCTCAGTGGATTTGGTTTCTCCCAGCGCAGTATGTGTGTGTAGTGGTTTGCAGCAGTTGTTTTGGTAGCCCGGTGTGTGTGTGCTCCTCAGGTGGGCTGGCAGCTGAAGAACCTGGTCAACGCTCTGAGAGAGGACCCGTGCGGAGTCATCCTCACGCTTAAGAAAAGGCCCCAGAACACCCTGAGCTCCACACCGGCTCTGCTCAGGAACGTCCGCTGGAAACCGCTAGGCCTGCAGGTAAACACCAGTAACACCTGGACACCTCTAGCTGCAGTAATACAACAAGCTTCTTTGCTACATCTTTGCCTAAAAGTGTTCATTCAATGGTAAGCACGACTGTTTTAGCATTTCGAACAAAGAAGCAGGGATTTGTCAGTCTTGTTCATGCATTTTTGTGCAGTTCTTGTCCCTGCAGTTAAAGGATTTGAGGTGGAATGATAAACAGTATGTACAGTAAGCTGTGTTGTACCTCTGGCTTTATCTTTGACTCTCTCTCAGCTCTTGTTTTTCTACTACCCACACTCTGCATTCTCCTACTGGCATTTTTTTAAACAAGTATTTTCAAAAGAAACTTGTTCACTGTTTGACCTTGCATCAATCCTCCTGTTGAGCATTTGAACAAATCTCTTATTTTTCGCTGCCTGTCGTACTGCTGGCTCAGCTCAAAGCCATTCACAAATGTGAATGCGTTGGTAGCTAAACCTTCACTGAGGGAAAGTTTATGCATACCAAAAGCAAATAGTTTTAGGAATAGATAACACGAAATTGAGATTGTGAATAGGGAAAAAATTGTAAAATTACTAAACAATATATTTGCGCTTCTCGGCTGTGTTGAAATTGGCTAAAACATCCTGTGGGTCAGTGCAGGGCAAAGCAAGGTCACCAAAGGGTCCGTCCACACTCCCACTCACATTCACATTCATATTTATTAAGAATTAGGTCCTGATTTGTTCAGCCTCTGCCCCAAAGTACATCCCTTTTTTAAAAAGGGAGTACATTTTTAATGTGCAGTATATCTAAAAGGTGATATTTTTGCTTGAAGGCTCACAGTTCAGAGTGGGTGTACACATTTCACTTAAGGGCAAATACTTTGTAAATCTGTCGCTCAGTCAGAACCCCAGAAGTTCACTCAGACGAATTGTGCTTAGACGGACAGAAGGTGAGGAGAGGGCTTGTTTGGTGATTGTTTTTTACATGTTTGCAAGCTTTTGAATGCAGTACACACATGTTCATATCTCACATTCACATTGTGGATATGGTTTCTATAATGGCCTAGAAACCATTTAAACCCTGTAATAACCATAAAGCCTGATGCAACTTCATCACCATATCTGTCTTCAGCAAGGTTGCTGCCATGTTAGATCATAACTCTAAGTTTTTACAATAAGCATAATGTTACGTTTGCTTCGTGCAACAGCAGAGGATTGTGGGAATTCTACCATGATGGGCCGCTAAGACGCGAACGCGCCGTGAGCACCCAGATCAGAGCGCCGAGATATCTGTGGGAGAAGAGAAGAAAGGAGTGTTTTAGATTTGTTCTCTCTCAGAAAGACTGGAGCTCTTAATTATTCATAAGCAACTACAGGCAGCTCCACTGGCTCTGAAACAAGAGCCGCTACTCAGCAAATACCGGGGATAATGCACTGAATCCAAAATATCCTGCTAAACAGCCTGTGTGCGTTGTGTGGGTACTGGGGGTCGGGCGGGTGTGCGCACATTTCTGAGCACAGCTTGTCCATCTGCATGTGTCAAACCATGTGTGTTTGTGCGCTGGCTTTTGCACACATGAAAAGAGATGTTTTTTTTCCGTTATCAGTCACACATGCTTCTTTGAGAGGCAAAGGAACTGGGTCACTGCACTCTGGAAGCCAGGTTTTGGATGCATACTGTATGTGCATGCTCTCAAAACAAACACACATACGAACACATGCACACTCGTAACTCTAAGCCTGGTTTTAGAGGATGAATCGTACGGCTGGGAAGTTTAGCCCAAATGTGGCAAACGTTCAGCTGGATTATAGCTGAATCCGCAAAGGAAACAATTTATCTCGCAAATTATCATGTGATTCCAGCCCCAAATCCTTCCATGGCAACCTCTTTTATTCTACTAAATAACAACACATCTCTCTCTCTCTCTCTCTTTCCCCTCTCTCTTTCTGTGTGTGTGCATGTGTGTCTGTCTCATCTACGGTCGGATGGAGTAAAAGAATTCAAAAATCAGCTGTAATAGCAATAATATGATGCAGGTGATGTTTGAACAGATTTAGGTTTAGGATTAGCATTACTGTGCTTCTGCACAGTGCATGCATGCTTGTCTGCGACACTGCTGCAAAATGTGCATGTGAGGAGTCATTTTAAGGCCACATCAGTGTCCACGTCACAGGTCACTTCGCTGTTCAGACCTGCCACACATCGTCCTTGACCTTGCTTTCATGAATCTGTTATTTGTTTAGATACATAAATAATTACTCTTTGAGAATGCATGCTATTTTAAGCGACGTGTATTGGCCGGTCATGTTTTATTAATGGGCCATCTGAATGGGTGAGGGGTTATAGCTGCTTTGATGTCTATCTTAAAGTACATTCTTTTGGTCTATTTCTGTTTGAGTCGGTGCAACTTAAAATCTCTGCCATCTTTCAAAGATAAATGTTTGATCTATCCTCAAAAGTAAATTGGCTGGGCCAATAGTAACAGCTTGTGATTATGTATTCATAACATTAGCATGTCTTATGCTACATGTTTTATGAAAAATATCAGACCACATGTTGGTCAGTGAGTAACAAGCAATTGCAGCTTATTGGACATTGAAACATATCTCAATTATTATATATATATATATTTTTTTTAGCTATTCTGGACTCTATGTTACTCTGTAAAAACTCAGTCTAAGGTTTTCTTTTCAAAAATCTTTGTTTATATGGCAGATTTGTTATTATTTCATTTGTTTAACTAACATATATTGATATAAAGTACCGGTCAGGCTGTAATTCAGACCAAACTTAGATTTTTCACAGCAGATATTTTGACATGTCAAAGTGGGAAAAAACAGACTTAAATATTAATATTAATGATGTCTGAAAGCCATTTAGCTGCCTCAGTTTCAGAGTGCCGGTATTGTGCATTCTGGCTCACTGTCATACTGTCATAGCTTACAGGGACATTTGAATAATTTTATTAGTACCACCTGTGCTTTTCCTACTATGACTAGTCAAAATGTCTTCCTTGAAAAAAGGCCTAATATATTGAGAACTGCAACGTGCATTAATCTGCTCTTATAAGCGCATGTTTTCCCACATCTATCTGCCAAAGCACCAGGTTTAATGAAGAGTCCAAGTCAGTGTTTGTTTTAGATGTGGCCTGCACCTTTGACCCAAGCCCTGAGGAAGCCTTTAGAACCAAGGTCATTAAAAACTAGCCTCTCTCAGAAAGCGTATCAAGGCTGGGTTATTCATGCAGATGACTTGTTTCCATAATTGGCAACCTGGGACGCACTCACAGGTTGGTAAGAAGGCTTCAGTAACTCGGGATGCCTACGAGAAGAGCTAAACATCCTGCAAAACGCCATCGCCGGTAGCTGTTATATATGGGGGTGACGCTGCCTCTGTAATCCCCTAATACTTATGATTTTGTACTGCTCTCTTTCACGTGGACATTTTTCAATAGTTCAAATGTGTGCAGAGGTGTGTGTGTGTGTGTGTTAGTGAGTTAGCATGTGAGCGCTCAGAGGCGGTGGGATTGTAAGCATCGGTCGGGGGAGAGTTTTAGCAGTAGTGGTTTGGAGTGGACGCAGCGGGGGTCAAATGGTTTAAGTGCTGTTTTAACAGACTGGAATTTCGCCTGCTGTGGAGGTCCCATCTCTGTCTACTCCTACCCCCGTTCCCCCCCTCCCCCTTTTTTCATGCAGGCAGCAGTGGGCTGTAATCACTAAATTACTGTTTTCACTCTCGGCTCTAGTCACCACACTGCACAGCTCCCCCGCCTCGCTCTCCCTCTCCTGCACTCTTTCCCTCTCTCTCTCTCTCTCTTTGTCCTATTTCCTTTGCTCTCACCCCTCTTTCTCTCTCATCCCTCTCTTTCCACCACATCTTCATTATTTATTGTGAAGCCTTCTTACTGTAAGCTGCCTTCACAAGAGGAAGACTGCGAGAGAGAGAGAGAGAGATGAAGATAGAGAAAGGGCCCGGGGATGAGGGTAGTGAGGGTGGTAAGGATGGAAAGTTTGGAGTATGAAATTAAATCGTCTAATGTACTGCTGATGAAATGATGAAACACTGGGCTTTCTAAATGAGAACCCCTCGCCTCGACATGGCTCGGGCTCTGTGTCTGTTTATCCTCTCTGTCCACACTAAAATGGAGCATTTCTCCTCCTCAGACATTCAGTAAAAACACCCCATTTTTTAAAAATCTGGAAACCTCCTCCTCAGGGAGAAATTGTCAGCACAAGCTACATATTTGTCAACCCAGCTGTTCCGGCTGTGAACAAATATAATTCACTTAAAATTTGGACTGAGTTTCCATGACATCAGAGGAGATGCATCCTGTCCTCACGGACGACCTGATGACAAATTAATCTACACGTCCTTGAGTCGAGCTGAGGTACACGGTGGCCATGCTAGCTTTACTCCGTCGTCTCCTTCCCCTGTAGCACGGGAGAGGGGAGAGGGGTGAGGAGAGAGGAAGAGCGAGGAGAGGAGAGGAGAGGAGAGGTTGTCATGGGAACAGACATGGAGAGCCCCGTGTGAGTGA
>JAQNCA010000032.1:6138944-6157479 GCA_029783725.1 Acanthurus tractus
ACACACACACACACACCCCAAAACGAAACAGCCCCTCGCACACTGAACACGATCGGGGCTGGACCGGTGCCGTGCTTTTGCTTCATACTCAGCTCAACGCATTTCAGCTCATCCTCTGGTTATACATGGTGGTGTGCTTGTGTGAGGATACATATCTGCCATGTATGTATCTGACGGAGCGACAAGTAAACATAAATGCACCGAAATTGCATTTATAAAGCCGCTCTGGAATTGAGGGTATTTCTGTGTGACCAATACTAACCAGCTTCACTGTTTTTTTTCCGTGCCGAGACTCGATCTGTATTCGAGCGATGTTCCTCAGCTCCACCTTCACAAAGGCCATGAATAACATTACTACTGTCGCTGGTCTGCCTTTTCTCCTCCTTCCTCTTCTCTCTCAATCAGTTTTTTTTTTTTTAGTTTTTCAAATTCAGCTTAATGGATAATAAACAAATTATGTGAGAAGCTTTTTTCTATCTGGAGCTTAAGCGGACTTAAACTTTCCATGACTGACAAGATTTAGCAGTAGTGCCCTCCAAATCAGCATAATCATTGCAAACAGACTAGCCGTGGGTCCCCGGCTGTGGATCCGTATCAGATACAACAGCTCTGAGGCACTTTTATCCCTTTCTGTTGGGTTTTTTATCTGTTAGGGTCTATTCACCCTCCTCTGTTTCTACTCTGGGGTCCTCCCTTGACTCAGAGATGCTATCTCCCCTCCTCCCTGGTTTTTCCTCCTTCTGTCACCTGCTCCATTGAGCCCGTCCATCCTCTAACTGCTCCAACCTTCTACACCTTCCCCCTCATCCCTACAGATTCAGACAACTCCCTGCTGCGTTACCTTAGTGACGACAAGATCCTGGTGATTGAGGAGGAGCCCGAGGGTCCGGGCAGAGAGAGCCGGCGGGATTCCACCAGACGCTCCCGGCGCAAGAGCCGCAATCCCAGCAGCCCCAGCTTTCCCATCAGCCCCTCAATGCTGTCCTCCACCCTGCGCCTAGACCAACCACCTGATGGTTTGCCTGTATGTACACAGTGTCTTTAAAACATTTTTAACATGTTTGTGAACTATTTTATTTGTGCTACTTTTCCAGTTATATCTAGTTATTGAAAGCATGTAATTAAATGTTTTGTATTACCACTTTTCATCGCACTACAAATAGAATTTACAAATGGTAATTTTATTATTTACGCTTGGGCTTTTTCTACTATAATATGTCAGATTGAGCTCTGAAAAATTCCTATTATTGATCCTAAAATCACTCAAGGTTTTAATCCTGATTGTGTCATTTAGCAGCAGAGTAACAAGGAGCACTTACACATTATTAAGCCTGTGTTTTGTGTGTGTGTCCTCTCAGAGGGTAACTGTCTGTGGCTGCTGCATAGGTCATGGTGTTTACAGATTTACAGGCATCGTTGTTTGTGTGTGTGTGTATATGTATACGTGTGTGTGTATGTCAGGTAGAGGAGACAAAGGAGAGTGAGAATGATCATTGTCATTGCATGGCTGCCAGCTTTACGGATTACAGTGACGCTCTCAGACACACCCCTTTGTAACTTTGCATTTTCACTTTTGCACACGTGAACACACACACACAAACAGCAACAAATGCACAAATAAACACACACCAGCGCACAGGAGTGCATTTGTATGCAGGGTAGCCATCTCACGACTCTTCCTAACTCGTCCTAATATCCCCATCTCCTCAGACACACCAGAGTCTAAATAGGGGTTTATTCTGGACAAAGACCCACACTTGCATGCGCACACACAGACACACAAACGCGTATCCCTGTGAGCAGGTGTATGACTCAGCATCAGCCAGACCAATTACAAGAGCGACTGACAGACTGTGCTTAAAACACGACACATACACACACACACACACACAGTGTGCTAACAGCTTAGCTAACACCAGCCCTCTCTAGCCCTCTCAGCTTCGTGTCTCTCATGGTGGTGACTCATATCTCTTCGGTGGCACATGAAGTACACTATCCTGCACTAACAAGCATACGCTACCCGTTAATGAGCTGCTTGCTTTCTCTCTCGTTCTCTTTGTGTGATTCTTTTCTATTAACACAATACACTAACGTTTAAGCAAAAGACACTTCATTTTAACTTACTGACAGGCAATTTGCTGTGATGTTCCATGTTTTGTCCAGAAAATCTTGTATTTTACTGCAGTAAACAATAAAGTTACCCTGAAATCATCCATAGCACTACAGGTACATACAGTAACTTGCAGAATGGTAACAGACCCTTTTGCCTAAACCTGGTCTAAGGACTGTGGAAAATGGGACCTCCTTACCCAGCAGGCCTATTTGTTTGCCCCCAAAATGTTTTTCACATCCACGCTTGGGGCAGAAATTATTTGAAAAACAGATACTTTCAAAATGCCCAAAATGTTCACATTAAAAATTCTGTGAAAGACACGTCATTTGGGTCATGTGAGTTCTGCACATTCATTCTAATTCTGTACCAGTACACCTAATTAAAATACAATCACCAGGAAATTAGGCCTATAATCAGCTAAAATGTGAGGCTTTGATGATGGAAATGATCAAATGTGAAGCTGCTCGAGCTGAGGGAAAGTGAAACAGTAATACTAGGAGCCGCTTGTACTTTGTCTTCTTTACTTCAGCAGATTTCACGCATATTTAAAAATATGACTCCTTTTAAATATATCAAATGATTACTATTAGTAGTAGTTATCTTTATTTTTCTGGAGTCTACTTTGAGGATGTGTTTAACACATGTGCAGACATATGCAGAAGCTTTTCAGTGTAACATAACGGGTGTCACAGAAACTTGGAGGTATACAATTCTCTCAAGCAGCAATCCAGGGCTGAAAAGTCAATGCACAAGTGCCAAAAATTGCAGTTCCTTAAACTGCCACTTGAGGCTGGCTCCAAAAATGAGTCAATACCTTAAGGGCCTCATAAAATGCCCAATTTTACAGCAGAAATAAACATGTTTACAGCTTGCTACAAAAAATCAGTTTGGTATATACAGCCAGTTTTCCTGTTCATGAAAACTGTACAGAGGTTGAATTTTATATAACTTGCTGGTGTAAATATATTACAGATTAAAGTTATGCATAATTAAGGACGTGGCTGCTGTGAGTTGCAGCAGCTTGAAGCTGTCTGCTGTGCATCACACAGGCGATGGTGGCATTGCTTCCTCTCCAGCTTCACAGTTTCATCCAAATATGGTCACTTTTGGCTGTAGAAGAAACAAGATGATGAGAGTGATAATACAAAACAAATGTCCACAAACCAGTGGGGGAAATCTTGGAGTCTGTCCATTGTTTAACATATGTATATTAAACTGATATGTGTTGGCTTATATCTGATATGTGTTGTGAGGCAGAACAGTCTTACGCTGACCTTGCCCCTCTTGTACAAGTGTAAATAGTTTTATTCAGTCCAGTTTATACCAGTTTATATATTACTTTTAGGAGGGTAACTAGAACTTATCTCAGTGTGACAGCTTTAAAATGGGTGTTTCAGTGACAAAAAACATGTAGCTTTTTGAATTTCAATTATGTTTTGGAAACACTGCCAATTTCCTGTAAAATGAGTGCTTTTTTCATGGTTTCATGTAATTTTCATGGCTTTCAATACTATGAAAACTTACTAGAAATCCTAAAGAAACCACATAACATATAGCCATTGTACGGAGAACATGCAGAAGCCACCGAACGTGATATGATGGTTACAAATGAAGCATTAGTGTGTATCTGTGTGTAAGCCATGTAAGTGGGATTAAAGGTGTTTTTCGTTAATGAGTCTTTCTGTCTTCTGTCTCTCAGCGAGGTGCGGACACACTGCGAGCAGACACAACAGACAGGTAAGGTTGAGTTTGTGGTTTGCTTGTGGTTTGACCACATTCTTTAGCTTGAATGAGTTTTAAAAAATGTCTGTGGTTTTAATCCATTCTGCGTGTCTTCCTGCAGGTACTCCGGCTCAGGAAGCTCAGGAGCTGCCTCCATGAGGAAGGTAGGAGAGCAGACGGTGCCATCAGGATGACTGTGTGGTTCTCGTTTTATAATGCTACTTGTGATTAACCTGATTTAAAAGAAAAAATATTGTCAGCTCAGTGCATTTGCATGCTGACTCAAACCACATTTTAATGAAGTAACAAAGGCTTCAGTTACATCAGCAATCTCCTACCATCCACATCCGCTCTCACACTGAAAGCGATTGTGTCCAAATAATCGCTTCACATACAGCAAGACAAGAGTAGGAGAGATACCTGAGATCAAATCTATTCAGGACTGTAATAATTAAATAAAAGATAACAGTCATATGAGGTAAATTGCTTTCCATATTTAGGTTACTGTGACAAAGGAAGCTGTCTTAGTCATTAGCCCTAGCCTCTCCTCCAAAGCACAATGAGTTGTAGCATACGGTGAGTCAGCTCATTTGACTATAAACAGATATTCACTTGGCTTTCTTACCTACAGTAGATAAATAGCCTGCAGGTGTATGCGGCTACGTTAATGCTGATACCTATGGCTTACTCACATTAGCTGCTTTGAGATGCATCAGCTAGTGTGAAAATGCTGATATAATCTGTACACAAATTAGGTTTTAAAAAGGGATGTTCACGTTGAAAAAAAGGAATAAAACTCTTTTCTTGCATATGAAAAAAAGTTAAAGTCATAAGCAATAAAACTTGCTAAAACTAAGTTTTATAAACTCAGGGGTTTTGCTGCTACAGCCTTATTTAGTTGATCTGGTAGGATCAGTAGCATAGCTTAGTTAAAGCTAGCTCATTTTTAATACATTTTATTGTATAACAGACATTTCTGAGCTACTGACCTAATGCCTGTTTGGTTACGCAACAATTTAGCATTCCACATTATTGCAGGATTTTAACTTGAGGCCCAGGTAGTTATTGTTTAGATACGCAGCTGGAATGTCAAAAAATAGCAGAGAAATTACAATTAACCTAAAGTTAGACCACAGTGGGTTGGTTTCATCACCAATGATTATTGTGATGGGAAATGTTGGTACCTGTACTAAGGACCTCCTAAACATTGCATGCTTTGTTTGTTTGTTTGTTTGTTTAAACTTACTAAAAGTTGTAGATATGGCAGTGATACTTACAGCCCCCAGATCAGATTTGGCCAGATTCAATGCAGAACACTCCTGGGAAAATTACTGAAAATCTATACTGAAGTCAAAGTGCAACAACTTAAAAAAAAACCTCAAGTAAAGGTCAATTGAAAATTTTAAGATGTCTATGAAGGTAAATGAAAGTTTTAAAAAATGGCTAATAAATTGTTCAAAGGACATATTAATTTCTTTTAATAATGATACTTAAATATTTGTTGTTAATTATTATTTTCTGATTTAAAACCCATACAGAGCACTGAACTTACAAATGAAGTTAATGTCTTAATCATTACCTCCTTGATTAATGTTACACATAAAAACTTAATGTAGCTATTGTAAGATAGCCAACTACATTTTTACTTACTGTTTGTGCGACTTATTTCTGGGTGTCTGCAGAGGTTTATGGAGGAATTTGTAGAAAAGACATTCCAGTGTTTTTCAGGAGGCACAACAAGCACTGCACCATGTGATTGCTGTCTTTTTTGGTATTTGATATAAAAAATGTAGCCAGATGTCGCCAGGGATTGTTGCTGAAAGCCGCCTCCTGCACCCTCCTTTGTAAAAGAGGTATTAGGTCAATGTAATAAAGCAAAATGTAGATTACTGGCTCAAAAATAGACTTGATTAACAGTAAAAGTACAGATTAATGCGCATTACTTGAAAATAGTAAATATCAAGTGTCCTCCTGACCAATCTACAAATTCTATTATACAATGAAAGTA
Source organism: Acanthurus tractus (assembly GCA_029783725.1). NCBI lineage: Eukaryota > Metazoa > Chordata > Actinopteri > Acanthuriformes > Acanthuridae > Acanthurus > Acanthurus tractus. The sequence goes on from JAQNCA010000032.1 coordinate 6,144,788, forward strand.
ACCTGGTTTTGATTTTGTATTTTTTAGTTGTTGTTCTAAAAACAAGAAGTCAGGTCTGTACAGATATGCACGTTTTATGTAACTGTCTAAAATTAGGCTGTCAGTAGAGAGAAGGCTGGTCCTTACTGGATGGCCCACAGTGTTACAGGATAACTTTAGCCGACTTACCCAGACGTGACGATAATTCTAATCCCAAATTTTTTTTTTCATACTTAAGGAGTTAAATATATTATTGTTTTTGTTCCTGGTTGAAGTGGTTTACTCTCTCAGTTTTAATAAATCATTACAACTAAATACAAATTCCTGCTACTAAAAACAAAAAGAATGTTTGTTTGTTTTTTTCAAAAAGGCCCAGCATCAATCGATATACCAAGTTAACTTGATTAATAAATCAATTAATTTTAAAATTCAGACTTTCAAAGATGAGTTACGGGCCTTTAAAAATTCTTTTCCGATGATTTCTGTAATGTTTGTTTGCTAATTGGCCTCCTGGCATTTCAGAAGAATGATCCATCCTTTTCCTTGCAAAGCGAGCTGAGTATCTCTGAGCTATCATGATGCAGTTCACGCAGCCTGGCATCACCGTGGTTTTAGTCTCAGTGATGGATAGCTTTCAGCCCTCCATCACAGGTTGTAGGTCACTTCCTGGCTGTAGCAGTTTTAGTATTATGATCCCTCTGTGCCTGTAATCCTCTCTGTTGTGTGCCTGATAAAATAAAAATAAGCTAAACATGGAGAGCGAACTGCCTGCAGCCTCCCTACGTGCATCAGCACCAACCCAGAAAGTTTGTCTGAACGTGTCTTTTTCACAGGGTTTTTTTTTTTCTTGAACTAACCTGATTTTTCTCTCTCCCCTCCAGTCTTTCCATTACACCTCTCTAAGAACGAAAACCAAAAAGAGAAGTAAAGGTGGGCACAGTGGTGCATATTGTCTTATATCACACACATCTTTTTTTATGATATCTTCTTTTCCATTTTCTCTATCTTTCTGCCAGTGTATGTATGTCAGCATAGCTCCTGATAGGATGACCCTTTTACCCCGAACATGTCTAAATGTTAAATGTCTGTCTGAACGTCTGCGCTCTGACAGAGTTCAGCTGCTGTGACTGGCATGTACACTGTGGTGTGTCAATGAGAGAGAATGACAGGGCTTGAAAAATATCGAAAGGAGGGTTGAGAGATTTTTGACGATATAACACTCTGTAAGAAAAGGAAAAGGTTCATATTCACAGTACTAGAAGAAAGCAAAGTTACGCACAAATATGCAAGAACAGTCCACTTCAAAATGGAATATTTACATTCAAAATGTTAACACCTGCCACATCTGATTATTTGCTTTTTGGACGCTTCTTATTTATCACTGTCACTGATGTTGTATTAATCTGAATAATATTTAGTTGCAGATGAGCAAAAAAAATGATTTGAGGAACTCAGTATTTCCTATTGCTTACTGATTGTTTACTGCCGACTTAGTCATTTAGATCCAGCCTGTCATTGCCTGACTGGATTACTAAATACATGGCTACACATACTTATGAATTTCTTGTGTGTGTGTTTGTTTTTTAAATTCACTTGCTATGTGAAGGACTTGAGGTACAAACGTTGTTCTTTCCCCTCTCTGCAGGTTCCCTCACTAGTGCCAGTCGAAGGAGAATTTCCTGTAAGGACCTGGGCCACGGCGACTGTGAAGGCTGGCTCTGGAAGAAGAAGGATGCTAAAGGCTACTTCACCCAGAAGTGGAGGAAGTACTGGTTCATCCTTAAAGAGTCCTGCCTCTACTGGTACACCAACCAAAATGTAAGACTCACACTCCTCTAGAGGTCATCAGGCAACACTTTTCCTCCCTGCAACGTCATTTAACATAAAAAGAGGTGACTTAAAAGAGCACCTAATGCAAATCTCTGCCTTTTTGTCACGAAGAGTGTTACTCAGCATGTAAAAACAGCTTTATGATGTCGTCTGTGACACTGAAAAATACCCAGAATGATGTGATCAGGGTTCCAGTCAGGCTCAAGACCTTAAATATTTGACGGCAAATCCATTTTATAAATTGAAGACTTAGGCTTTGAAAGATGAGGTCATTCAACATCCCTGATAAAAGATTTAAATGAGTTACATCATGGGAATTGGACGATCCAGTGTTTTTTTCGGAGTTTGACTTATCCAAGGGACTGTTGTCTGCTGTTGCTTTAATTTTGACCATTCAGTTTTTTATATATTTATAGTATTCCTATACAGTGTACATATAAAAGATATTATCTTTGGGATAATTAAGACTCTTCATCTTATATCTGATCAAATGATAACATAAAAATGACCCTGTAATAGAAAAGTCCACAGTTGGATTCCAGATAAGGATTTTTTCCAAAAGACCTAAAAAAACGATATTATGAGGAATCAATAAGAAGTCTCACAGAGAAAACAGTGTCACATTTATCAGCTCTTTTTTGCTGGTTACCGTTTTCAGAGAATTTTATAATAACATGCTTTGTACAAAAGTGCTAAAGGTCTCAGAATTTTTTATTCATTCATGTGGAATCCATTCAGCGTCTGTTTTCATCACGCAGGGTCTGTTTTTGTGTCCTTTTTACCTTTCCTGTATTTGTGCTTCCAGCTTTCATACCAGGACTGCAACTGACGATGGTTTTCATTGTAGATTAACCTGCCAGTTATTTTCTTTTCAAACTGATCAATCAGTTGGTCTGTAAAAACGTCAGAAAAGAAAACAGATTGTCAATTACAATTTCCAAGAGCCCAAGCAGAAATCATCAAACACGAACTATTCAAAAGCAAAAGACATCCAATTTACTGTCATGTGACATGAGGAAAGCATCTCATTCTCACATTTGTGAAGCTGGAAGCATGTTTCCAATCTTTGCTTGAAGGTTGACTGGCAAAGATGAATAAATCATCAAAATATTTGCCAATTAACTTTCTGTTGACTGACTTTGCAGCTCAGACACAAACTGATCTGTTTTGTATTTAGAGCATTTGGACCTCAGGCAATTACAAAAGTCTCCATAAGACCTGAAAATGTAGTTAAGATGTTTAGATAAGTGGATTATTAGAATCTTTGAAATATTATTAAGAAAAAAGGAAGTCTGACTCAGATCTGGTGATTAACTGTAAATGTGATCGTTTATTTTTATTCCTCAATTTTCTGGCCATGATAATCATATCTCATCTATCTCTTTCATGTCAAGTGGTGAAAGGAGTTTATCTCAGCCAATGTAAACAGCATATGTTGTTTTCATATGCTTGACTAGAGTCCTACTATTCCAAATAAAATCAGTGTATTAGTATGTTTGACATTTTGTTCTGCGTGTTGATGATGTTCCACCACCCTCCATCTGTCTACGCCTGCAGGATGAGAAGGCTGAGGGCTTCATCAGCCTCCCAGAGTTCAGGATAGACCGAGCCATAGAGTGCAGACGGAAATTGTGAGTGTCCCTCACATGTCGCCAAAATTACTAATCAAGCTCATTTGCTCTCACCCACACAACATGAAGCACAAAAACACTAATCAGTCTTCTTCTTCTCCCCCGACTGACTGCAGCGCCTTCAAAGCGTGTCATCCCAAAATCAAGAGCTTCTTCTTCGCCACAGATTGTCTTGAGGAAATGAACAGGTGAGTGAGTGGCTGCCTGTGTGAGAGCTTGTTTGTGTCTTAATGTGGACAATAGTCAGATGCTGCGGGCGTCATGTGTTCCGTCATGAATATTTGAACCGAGTAAACCAAGTTTACACAAGGCAACAGCCCACACAACACTGGGTATGAATAAGGCATGAACCCGGCCCTCTGTTGTTAAATGTAGAGCCGCGTATGTGTGTCGAAGTGTGGGTGCGTGTCACGTGCGTGCTTGTGTGAGAGCGAGATCGTAGTGATATTTGCAGGAGTGCTATCTGATGAGCTCTAATTATCCACACCTCTCCCCAGTAACACGGAGAGATAATTGGGGTAGTAATTAACCAGCTATATTTGACTTCCATACTGCTTTTGTAGGTTCATGTGTGAACGCGCTGTTCCACACATTTTCCCGTATATGTTTGTGTTTAATCAGATAGCATCAGAGAAAAAAAGTAATTACGGCGTTTTTAGTGCACTTACATTGTTTTTTTTTCTAGCTTCCGAAGGCTGTCACATGGGAGTGTTGGGCTCATACAGTGTTTGCAATAAGGGTTCAAATATCGTTGAAAGTGCAAACACAATAGCTATCATAGCTGCAAACTGCTGCAAACCCCACCTTGACAGATCCTGGGTCATTGGAAAATACCAGGGACAATTTATCTTAAGAACTAAATTTAGACGCTGGTTCCTCTGGTTGAAACGAAGGCAAAGTTCCTAGAAAAGTTCCTAGTGCCCTGGGATGTTTCTTGCAGTGAAAAAGTGCTATAACTGAGAGCACAGAACAGCCTGTGCTACAGTGAAGACTGAATTCACAGAAAAAAAAAACTCCATTATTCTAAATTTCTCTTGTTTACACAAATCCCTTTTCAAGATAAGACCTCGCTGTGACGTCCTTAACCTGTCTGTAGCCATGAGCTTTATACCTGATCAGGATGGAAGTCTTTAAAAAATGCCATTCATATGTATAGTTTTATTATTTAAAGGCTCATTTAACAACAGCTACATCAGCTGCTGATTTGAAGCAAAACATCTCTCAAATAGGAGGACACAGCGCATTTGTCAGGGGACTATTTTCAGAAGCGGATTAATAAACATTTTGGTGTGCCAGTTAAAATATCTGGCAGCAGAGTCGTGTATGTAGGATTGACCCAAAATAAACTACGGTGCACATAATCATCGGCGGCACAGAAGAATAAGCTCTACAAGGCTACACAGGCAACACTTTGCTCAAGGATCAGTTCATCGTTAAATTCAGTCTTTGGAAGCCGCTTCCAGGAAGTTGAATTTCATGAGTTTCCTGTTCTTCACACGCAGACTGGGCCGCTATTCTTAGTCGCGACCTTATTATAAGGTGTCTGCAGAGAGTCACAGGACAAGCCGGGATCTGCAATGGAGACAGACAGAGGGATGAGTCGAGGACAGGAAGCATGCATGTAGAGAACAAACGCCATCACTCAAGGCTGAGAGAGGATGGGACAGAGGATTGCTGCTGCTCCCTCTTCTTTCTGCATCCATCTCTCTAATTGTGTCAGTGCTTTCCTCTCCTCATCAGGGGGATGGAGGCAGTTAGACACATATCAGCTGTTAAGAGACACCCTTTTAATTATTTAAAGTGAAAGTTTTTTATTCATCACCTACCATTTACCCAGTATAACCCGTCCTTTCCTCTCCTCCTTTCCTCATTTGTCCTCTAAAAACCTTCCTTCATCCTAATTCTCATCCCTCACCTTCTCTTTTCTCTTCCTTGCTTCCTATAGGTGGATGAACCGGCTGGGACTTGCTGCTATTGGCTACACACCAGATGACAAAGTGCCACGCCCCGATGAAGGTGAGACAGACCAACTTGACTAGATATGATCAACTTTAGCCTTTAGCTCCTGACGCGCTAACATGTGTCTGCTTTCGCCTCAATGTCAGACTACTGGAGTGAGAGCGATCAAGATGAGGTGGATGGCTCGATGACGCTCAAACAGGAGGGACCCTCGTCCCTCTGTGATACTTATCACCGCACACCATCGGTAAGTGCACACAAACACAAACGCACAACATTTTTCTTTGCAGTATTTCATCCTGATAGAATATTTTATTCCTAAAAGCCCCACAGTTTTCAGTGCTGCATAGACCAGAGCTCTCAGCATTAATAAAACATCAGAGTGTGAGAGTATCTGGTTCGGTAAGCAGCCAAGACCATCACTTCTCTGTGTTCTGCTGCCAGAGCTTGTTTACAGTCAGACCTCTAGGTGGCGACAGTTGCCCCTAATCATAACTTCTCTAAAAGATAATGTAGCAGTGAAGTGGACTTCTACTTACACAGAAGACTTTCAGATGAACATTTTTAAGTTGAAGTGGCATTAGTAGCATGTTTTTTTCCATTTCTGGAAACAGTCATTGGCCATCTCATTGCTTTTTTGCTCTCATCTTTTGCTCTCTTTCTGTCCTTTATACTCTCCTGTCCTTCTTTCTTCTCTTTTGTCTCTCCCTCCTTGCACTCCTCCTCCTTCTCCTTGTTTTGCTGGTCACATTCGTCCTTGTATCTGTGCTCACAATCATCTCTCCCTCCTCGATCCCGTCCATCCAACTGACCCCCGTCCTTCACCAACCCCTCAGACTAACCTCCTTCACAGTTATGACCAGTTGCCCCGCTCAGTCAGCTCCATGAGCCTCATGCGCTCCACTCCGTCCCCGCTCCCTCCACCAATGAGTGCCTCGACCTCCCCCATCCCTCCACAGATGGTCTCTTCCTCCTCCCCTCTCCCTCTCCAGGTCAATTCCTCTAGCCCCTTCCCGGAGCCTAAGCATGGGCGACACTTCTCCAGTGAGTCCACACACTCCCACTCCTCTGCTGAGGACCAGCGTGGAGATGGCATGGGCATGGGCACGGGCACGGGCAGCACCAGTACCCACTCGTCAGGCTGCCGCTCCTCCCATCGCGAGCGCCGCTCCTGGCAGGACCTCATCGAGACCCCTCTGACCAGCGCGGGGCTGCACTTCCTGCAGACGGCGCCGGGGGAGAGTGATTACGGAGGCCTAATGGGGAGCATGGCTGGAGAAATGGGGCTGTACGGAGGACTGGGCAGGCAGGGCATGTCCCCGGAGAGACGCAGGCAGGCCACGCTGCCCGTACGGAGACACCACGCGGCAGAGAGAGACAGGGAGCGAGACGGGCCCTTCCCTCTGGAGCGAGGTTCCCACTCACACAGCCACACACACCGACGCTCCCACAAGCAGCGCAGCCAGAGTCTGCCCAGGAACAGGGACCCGATGCCAGGGAAGCTGTTACACTCCTCAGCTCATATGGAGGAGAGGAGCGAGGATGAGGAGGCAGAGGGGCAGGTTGGAGATATGCTGCAGGGTGACGAGGGTAAGGAGATTACACACAACGTGTCCGATACGAGGAGAGAGGAATTAGTACACACAAACACTTTCAGAGGCCTTGGTAAATAAAGTGTCTCTAGTCTCCAGAAGAATACCTATAAGTAGAAGGAAAGTAAAAACAAATCTGCCAGTGTTGTAAATTTCTTTATTAAGAGCTTATTTATCTCAAAACTCACAGTATTAATTTTGATTTTATGTGTAAAACTCATATGTAAACAGGTTAGGTCAGAAAAGTGAAGCTTACAGGTCATGTTACATCATTTGTTGGTGGAGGGCACACACAGCACAGGTATTCAGATCCTTATTCATGTTTTAAATGTTTATTCATTTGTACTGTTTAGTAAAAATAACAGCACCATACTGTGAAAAACACCTCAGTACAAATAAAACTCCTGCACTGAAAATAACCAACTCTTCACCCTTGTGTGTAGATGTTCCCATACTTCTCATTCCTTCTTGACACTGACTGTAATATCTGAACTTTGTGTATCAGCTGTTACTGAGTACAATACCATTGTATAAAAAACAATATATGATCTATATAATTAATATTCTTCAATAGCTGTATGAAGCTAACCCTGTGTGGATGTTATAATGTGAAAAGTTCTCATGAAGTTTATGGATCTTGGCTTCTTGTTCTGTAAAAATCTGTAAAGTTGCATACAGGTGTATAAGAGGCTGCTGGGGAGTAACAGGGTCCCACTTCTAGTTAATAAATGATGTGATATCTGAGTGGTGCATGGACTTGTGCACCCTACCCAGCATTTCAGGCAGTATCTGAGGTAATCCTGATACTGGCATCGGAACAACCCTAATTATTAAAGGTTACTGTAAATCTTACATTTTTAACACTCGATCATATTCTATGTTCACATTGTTTTGTAACTAAAAATCTCAACTCTTGTGTTCAGAGTTTCTTTACATCCCAAACCTTCTTTAACAGCTTAATAATTATTGACTTCTCCCATCAAAAATGTTTGTAAATGTAAATGAAAACAGGTGATTGACAGCTCTGTATTAAACACACCACTAAATATCCAGCTCATTGTGTCATTGTGACAGTGAATCTGACTCTGGTCCTGTCTCGGCTGTCTCAGACCTGCGGGAGTTAAGAGTTGAAAGCAGAGAGAGGAGGGTGTCGGAAGGAAGGGAGCGACGGGTGTCGGAGGGCCGTGAGCCGGAGCCGCTGGACGGGCTAGAGCAGCTGTACCGGGCCCTGGAGCAGGCTAACGTAACAGCCCTGGGAGACCCGAAACCCTGCAGCAGACAGGAGCTCCGACGCTGCTTCACCCAGAGAGCCAGAGACCCCCTGCTCAACGACAGGCTGCACCGGGTCCGAGCCCTCCGCAGCACTTTGAAGGTAGCGCAAAAAACAGAAGATGTAAAGAAGATTTAGATGTTGTGAGGATTCAGTATGGTAACTTCCTGGTGCATCTCTGCCCTCCTCCTCCTCCTCCCTCCCTCCCCCAGGCCAAAGAGTCGGAGCTGGCGGTAATCTGCGCCCTCCTGGAGGACCCTGGCCTGTGCTCCCAGACCTTCAGAGAGTGGAAGCAGTGGCACAGCGACCTCTACTCAGACATCTGCCAGCTCAGTCCGGGCACCAACGGCCAGGACGACCTCTCCCCGCTGGCCGCACCTCTCATGACCCACACACACTCCTTCATCGAGACACACGTGTGAGAAAGTGAAGAGAAGCCAAGACTGAACTGATTCACACACACACACACACTAACACACTAACACACTCTCACACACACACACAGAGCTTACATTAGGGGGAAGCTTCTCCCCTGATCACGACACAAAGCACGCACTCTCTCTCACACACACTCACACACTCATTGTAAGATGTGTAAATATCATAGAGGGAACAGTCTGAGACCTGCGTGTATGAACTTTTGATAATCCTGAGGACCCCACAGGGTGCCTATTGCATGCCTGAACAGAAAGCATTAATCTTCCTTTGTCTTTGGAACTCAGCATAAAAACTCCACACGCTTGTCGAGCAAAATGGGAAAAAAAAGGAGACTTTTTAACACGTTCGTTCCTTTGTATCTTCTTTGGGTTTTTTTTTTTTTTTTGCTATTTTTTTCCTCTTGATTTCAGGGGGCAGGGGGAGCTATGTAGCAGCAATACAGAGGAGAATCCTTTTCACCACAGCACTGTACTACTTTTGTACTGATGAACTTTGCACCCAGAGCCACCAGTTCTCCCCCTTTCCTCTCCTTTTCTTTTATTCCTTTTTTTTTCTTCCCCCCTCTCACTTCATATCTCGTTCAGTTACAGGGACCTCACTTGTTATTTTGATCTGATGGGACAGTGTGTGTGGGGGGGAAAGTAAAGGCATGTGACTCTCAGTAAAAAGACTGTGAAAAGGTAGCCGTCAATGCGGGTTTATCCGTTTTAGATGAAAACAAGCCGTTGAAGGAACCATTGTGCCGGCTAGATGCGCACTATTTCAAACTGTGAACTTTTCAAAAAAAAAAAAAAAAAAAGGTACAATTTTATCTGCAGAAGGAGTGCAATTCTACTATTTAGTTAGCATTCTCTCTCTCCCTCTGTTCTTTTCATCTCTTCTTTCTCTCTCTCTGTGTTTCTGTCCATCTCCTCCTTCTCTTTTTCTTAATCGATCCTTTGTTTCCTCTCTCTCTCTCTCTAGTCCTCAAAGACTTGTGTATATGTGTATACTGCTGTGTATACTGATGTAAATGTTTGCGTTCCACTACCACTGTGATATGCTTCTAGAGGTAGCGGAGGGAAGACAGAGAGTATGTATTTGCGTGGGTGCAAAAGATTTTTTTTTTTTCTATATTTTCATTTTTTTCTTTTTTTTCCTTAAACAGCGAATCCAAGAGCTAGAGAGTTCTTTTCAAAAGGAGTCACTCACTACAAAGAATGCACTTTCTATATCTCTATATCTCATTGGCTGCATCACAGGGTCTATGTCTCATCGGCCTCTTTATCATTGCTGTTCAAAATATCAGGTAAAAGCATTTGCCGTCTCATTTTCTAAAGATTTGTGTACAGTCTACAACTATATTTAAACATAGAAGAATATATAAATCTATTTACGTTTTGTGTCATAGATATAATGTAAAGTATGATGTATTCTATGCCAAGGTTTTGCAGTGTCCCCCTCTTCACTCTGTAGATGCAGGGTGTTTAGCAGTTGAACAGCTAGGAGGTAGACGACGACAACCACCGCCACCGTCACTGACAGTCCACTGACAGTTTTTACTGGTTTTTCCATCACAGCTGACCCTTCTCCTGGTGATGTGTTGCATGAGAAAAGGCCTGGGACTGATTTGATTGGACAGGGTAAAATATTGTGGATCATTTTGTTTGTTTGTTTGTTTGTTTTTTGATTTCTATCTTTCTCTCATGATTGCAAGACAAATTTAGACTTGTAGCGCATGATACATGCAAAAGTACTGTTGAAGAATGACTTTCTACTCATATGTTCATAGATTTGATGTATTCTTCTTTTGTTCATTAGATAGTGTTTGAAGACACACACTGTACAATAACTGAGGAAGGCTTTTTATGCTGCCCAGTTACTCTCGATCTAATGCAGGTCCTCCTTTAGCATGCTACCAGGAGACTCCAATTTGATATTTTGGTTTACATAGAAAGGCAGACACGTGTCCAGAGGCTTCAGGAATCTTTTCCTGAGAGACAACAGTACAGTTACTTACTAAAAAGAAAGCTATTCTGACATTCCCTCTGAGCATTTGGTTGATGCTGGGCGGTCAAAGACGAGCCCAGCAGGTCTACACTAAATGGTCTGTAATGTCTGTGAAACTCGGATGAATCATTTCATCTGCAATATCAGGCCAAGGACTCAATGGTGCCCCCCAGTGTCGAAGACTCTGAGAGACATGCGTAGCACCTGCTGCATTCAGCACTATCTGTACCTATCCTTCATATTTTACTGTAGTTTTCTGAGTGTAGGTTCAGGTTTTTTGATCATGTCACACTGTCGTCAAATATATCAGACACACCCTAGAGATATAGCTCATGTTTTTGTTTTTTTTGTTTTTTTTTGAATGGTTCATTTAAAAAGTACCACAAAGAAACTAAATGATGCAAGCACTTTCCCTGTGCCTCCCAACCCTCTCTTTGGCAACGATGGACTGACTACACTGGCGATCCTACGCACACACAGCTGTAGAAGAGTTACAATACAGTTTTTAGTCTGCAGACCTCTCTACGTTTCTCATCTGTAATGTTGGTCTTGTTTTTCCAACCTCTGCTCCCACGAGCAGGCCACATACTGTAGATTAAAGAGTGCGAGTTATGATTTGTAGGCACAGACTGTGTTATCCCTCCCAGACCTTTGTGTGTGTAGACCTGCAGAAACAGGCCGAAAAGGGAGATTCCACTGTGTGTTCTTTCAGGGGTGTACACCTCATGGTACATTGCACAGGTGTGTAAGATGTAAGTTGCACTGCGACATTAAAAAAGGAACATATTGCTCTTTTTCAAGGATAATATTAGCTTACTGTTATTCTGTACATTAAACTGACTAAAGATGATATTAAAAAAGAAAGAAAATGACATTTATTCTTCCTAAAGTAGCCTTTTTTGGTTTCATATATATGAATATATATTACAAAAAATACAGATTGTAAACTTAAGTTGTTAAACTTTGACTTCAATAAACTGAATCCTCTGCACTATGAGCTGTGTTCTGTTCATGTGTACCTTTTCCCGGGTTTATTATGACAGCATTACAATACGCTCTGTGCTTATATGTGCTTATATATAATATGTCACCAGGACAAAGACACATTTCAAATTAAGGGCAGGAATCATTTAATAAATCAGGAGGCCATACAATATAATTTAACACTACAATAGCTAATGTGTATCTAAAATGTCTTTGAGCAAACTGAATGCTCACCTGCTCTCCTTAAGTAACTACCAAGAGTAAATAACACACACGCACTGTGATGCATCGGCCCACGCTTCTCATCTTTTATCTTTGCCCATCATTCCATGCAGGGTTCAGGGAGGAAGGAGGCCATTAACACTTTGTGTGAGGTGGAATACACCCTGGATGGGTCATCAGTCTCTGACAGGGCTGACATAAACATATACTCATGCTTATATCCACATCCATGCATTATAGAGATTTTATTCCACCCGCATGCCTTACTATACAGAGCATGAACATATGAACATATGAACATATGAACATACGTTTATGTGATTTGGCATCCAGTGGTTTTAGTTTGTACTCAGATGTTTTTAAAATTCTTATCCTTGATTAACCTGTCAGGGGTTGACAGGGCAACAATGGCCTTTGGACTGTTGGACTTTCTGACCTCTAACTTCCAGCCCTGTTATGCAGTCTATGCAGTGAGTACATAGCCCATCACCTTCACATTCCCATCAAGTCTACTACAACCAGTGTACCCTACAACCCTGTACTATGCTGAAACAACACTCAGTTTGTGTTGGTTCGTGGTCATTTGAATAGGTTACATGTAATAATATGATGATATGATGATATGATATACAATAATAAAGCTCTAATAAGTAGATTTCCCCCTCTTCAAGCCATGGCAAGGAAAAAAACGTAAAATTCACCTCTCCCTTCTAATGTGCTAAAATTGTGAAAATTTCTCAACAAAGTTGCCATTAAACAAATCAAATTAAAAACTTCTTGAACAATTGCATTATTTGT
>JAQNCA010000032.1:6165503-6180242 GCA_029783725.1 Acanthurus tractus
GGATTCCCAGGAAAAGGAAACATCCAATACATATCTTAATATATCTAGGAGGTAACTTGTTTAGTCTTTGGATCGTATCAATGCTTAATGCTCCTCTAAGTAATATTTATCAGCAATCCACAAGAGCAAGAAATGAGACATGAGAGTTCATCTGAGTTAAACTAAATATCTCTCGACTTTTTAAACAAAGTTTGTAGGGATGCACGATAACTGTTTTTTAAAATCGATACAGAAAACCAATAACTTTCAGCTCCTAAAGGCTGATACCGATAACCGATAACTATAACATATAACCTAGTCGTTCTTTCGGCCTTTTTAAGTTCATATTTCTATTTTTTTTATGTGTAACATTTGGGAAAATACTGCAAATATCAATTCAAGTTAGTACCAACTACCAAAATTATGACCGAGTTAACAAGTTGTTTTCTGGCATGAAGGGGTATTCTTGATTTTTCCCAGTGAGAAAGAGTTTTTCTGATTATGCCGACGTCACTTGCACTAATCAAATAAAGCTTCATGTTGTTTTATTTATACACAGCTCTGATTGGCTTATCATAGCTGTTTGTTAGAGCTTTGAAATGTAAAGCTACATATAACTCTTATTTTAGTTTTCTACTTGTCTGACATTATTCAGTGCTTGCATTTAGTGCATATTAGTTTGTGTGGAGTTGGACTTGGTTAGTGGACTTTTATTTTGAATGTCAGATGTCCTTATCAGAAGTGGTTTGGTTCCACATGAATGCATCAAATTCTGTGTGCACAAATTGGAAAATTGAGCTCAAGGTTTATCAATCTATTGGATCCATTCATTAACGACTTGGCTTTGCAATCTGCTCACATGGGTTTCCATATCTTTTTTTCTACAATTTCATCCTGTAGCACAAGACACATTTAATACCGACTCAACTTGATTCAATTATTTTAAAGTTATCTGGTTTGAGAGGAAACCACTCGTAGATACACGCACTAGAACCAGCAGATCTGCAGTATTTGGAATTCAGGTATTTTTTAGAAAGATCTGTGTCTTTGACTAAATATAATCTGTAAGCCCTGATTTTTTTAGTCAGATTTACTGCTCAGATCAGATGTTTTGTTTGGCAGTTCACGTTGGGGTTTTTTTTGTTTTTTTAATGTTGCCCATATCAGATTGCTGTGTGAGTTGGTTATGGTTCTGAATGCCCAAAGAACAATTACAAAGATGTCAAACGCAGCACCCTGTTGTCGAAAAGTAAACTAAAGACAGTGTTTATGTTTTTTTTTGGTGTGCAGTGGAAGCCACCAAATTCATATGCAGAAGATAAAGAGGAAGAGGAGAGGAGAGCCACAGTTGTAATTATGGCTTTTTGTGGTGCAGTGGCTGCTACTTTTTTAAGGATGTGTATGTGGAAGGGGAGCCAGGAGCTGTGGGATTGTGACTTGAGGGGTTTCACAGGAAGAGATTTCATCCAAAATTGCAAAAGGTTACTTTTAACATCATCAGTCAGCATCTCGCTGCAAAAGTCTCAGAGCACACTGAGTTTACACTGAGTGATGACAGTCTCACCAATTTTTAGGACTGTTCAGACTGAGTTCATTGCAGAAAGTCAGATCTGTATCTGATTTCGGGCCTCATATGAAAATTACTTATTTGATTGGTTTTGAAAAGATCAGATCAAAGTGACTTTTGCTGCTCACACTGTCATGAAAAACAGATATGAGGCACCTCAGCAAAAAAATCCTTTTATCCGTTTTTCCTCAATGTTCATTTTTTGTCTGTTTGGGTAAATATATCAGCTAATTCCCTTAAAGTTTAACATGTTATATTTCTATGATTGTGACCAAGACCTTGTTGCATTTCTCTTGCCTGCCTCCAGATGGCTCTGGTTTCAAGGCAGACCCCGCTTTAATGGACTTCGGCCAGGCCAACCCGGAGGATGAAGACCTGTACAGCACACGCAGCTGAGAAAGCACGGACAGCTGCAGGAGAAGCCTCATTCCCACACTGCCATCTCATATCTCATTCACATTGACAGACGCTTGGTATCATTGTGCAGTGTAAATAGGCCATTTTGCAAGCACGCAAGCAGAGTTAGAAAGTTTTTCATCAATATTTCCATTTTCATTTTTTCAGCCCACGTCATCTAATTTTCCACAGAAAAGGTCCAAGTACATTTGCATTGTAACGGCAATGCAGTGAACTCCTGTACACAGAGCTGCCGGCTCTCACACAAGGACGGAAAACTGGAAAAAGAAACACCCACAGCTGTTTACAAGTCTCTTTATTAACAGATGGCAGGTAGTGACATTTCTTCTCTGTATGTGTCATTTAACCATTACTGGGTTTTGTGCTAAAGCTCTTACAGCCATGAATGCTTGGTGCTTTTATTTATTGTAATTTAGCCCGTTGCAATGGTAAGTCCAAAATACTGCAAATGTGCTGGTAATGGTGGCAAGATGGACCTGTGTTGTTCCATTTTGTTAAATCAGAAATCGTCTTCAGATGTTCAAAACCAAAAATAAATCTATTTTCCGCAATTTCACGTTGCTTCTTGTCAACCACAGAATATTTCTTTGTCATTAGTTTGGATCACTTTGTTGTGTTGTTTATTGTCATGCACATGTAGACTTTAAGAATACTTAACAGTTTCTTTGGTAAAACATTTGTCACATTACCACACAACTTCAGACGTATGGCACTACGCTACAAACAACAAACTTATCACTCAGCAAATAAAATCCGAAACAAAAAAATATTGCTTCCCAAAACATTTTAAAAGTAATGTAACCAACAAAAAGGTTATCACAAAGACATTTTGCATTAAAGACGTGCTCTGTAGTCATTATGTAATGAGCAAATAAACTCTTCAGTCACATCTAAATCACATATTTTTTTTCCTCAGGGGATTTTTTAAAGCCTACTTTCTGTCGCTGATGATTACCAGAAGTGTGATCAAAGGTATTTGACTTTTTGTAATATGCTGCTTCACATAAGGCTTTTCACCGTCTAAGTTTTCTCAAGATAACATGTTTCCGGTTAAGGTTTGCAAAAACATCATCAGACCATTTTTCCATCTACACAACAAGCTATTGAGGCCCAGCACCAGGAACACTACACTGTAACATATTTTGAAAATGGAAAGGTAAATAAATCATACAAGCTTAAGATTTTAGCTCAAAAATCCCTGTCCTTCAAAATGTCCCAGTTAAAACCTCTCTAGTGAGCTGCTGTTCAGACTTGCACAAGTCTTTTCAAAACCTCTAGTATTTATGGCTCACAAGCTCCCTGTATCACCACTGATGGCCAAAACTGTAAACTCACGAACTCCCTGACATGTTTGACAGCTCCGTAATGAGTTGTGGTACAATTTAGAGTATTATATAGTTGTATATGGGAATGTTAAGTGTATTGCAGATTTTGTTGTCAGTGACTAACAGCAGAAACGCATGGTTATTGACCGTGTACAGCAAGAAGTACATATTTTTGAATATTTAAATTAATTAATAAAATGTACTAACTGCAGATGTTGCAACATCTGTCAGCCAGTCTACCACTCTTGTCCAAATGGAAATATCTTATAACAACTGTAAAGTGGACTGCCAAATCCTTTTGTACAGGCATTCATGGTCCCCAGAGGATGAATCCAATGATTTGAGCGGTCATACTTGAAGTTGACATTTTTCCTTTTCAGTGATTTTTTCCTGGAAATTAGATGGATTTCCATTATTTTTTTTGTTGAGATACTAATGATTCCCAGAGGGTAAATCCCTCTAACTTCGGTGATGCACTGACATTGAAGTTGCTTCTCGGGGGAAGTTTTTACTTATAATTTGAAATATGTAATAATCAACTTTCACATAAAGACATTCACGGACATTCATGGTTCCCAGATAAATTGTAATGAATTTAAAGATTCCCTGATTTTCCTCTAGCGCCACCATGAGGTTGACACGTGTAGTGAAATACCTTAAAAATTGTTGGATGGATGTTAAATTTGGGACAACAGGTCATTTTCCCCTCAGGATTAATTAAAATCACCTTGCCAATCTTTGACTTTTAATTTAACGCCATCACGTCAAAGCTTTTTTTCATTGCTTTGGTTTATCAACAAATAACCTGCAAAACAAATGGCATCACTGTCAACCTAAGCTGTACTTAGTTTTTCACTCTAATGGACAAGTGTCAGCAACAAACTAACACACTAAACTAAGATTATGAACAGGCAAGTAAATGTGTAAGTATGAGCTAAAGTTTTAAGTGTGTTAATATTTTTAACATGTTTTCTGATGTTAGCATTTAGCTCAAAACACCACTCAGCCTCACAGAGCTGCTAGCTTGGCTGTAGACTCTGTCTTCCTATGTGTTATTTACAATTCACTCATTTAGTTTGAACCAAGTTGTAGCAAAGAAACTGATTGATAAAAACTTAAATAAGAGTGACTTTATTGGTCAGAAAAGTACAAATTGTTAAACTGCTAGTAAATCTGATCCCAAGTGACATAGTCAGTGTGGTTTCCTGTAACACAAGAACAGTACAAATGGACGCATTAATCATATTCCAAGAAACATGCAAACATTGAGCAACAAACGTGTGTTAATCCAGGGAATGTCATGTATACTTAAAAGCATTTTTGGTGCCACATGTTTTTGCTTACTTTTGTGAGCACACATTTAGTACGGAGGGACCAGGCTATCTGTTAACGTTTTTATAGCTCCTTTATTGCTCCTCGGAGGAACTGGAGCTGCCCGGACCTCATAAACTCTGCATGACGTTGACCAGGGTCGTGACCCTGGGGATTGTGTGTCTGTGTGCTCACATGTGTGTATTACAGAGGAAGATGTCAGATCAATTGGATGTCAATACTTTCTCATCCTTGCTGCTGTTGTATATGGAGGAAAACACAAATGGGAACCAGGCTTCCTGTGGCATTGGAGATACAGTTTGTGTTGCTGGTTCGGTTAGTGGGGTTAAGGGACTTGTGGACTGTGTGTGACTGCGCTGTGTTTTGGACAAACACTGCCAAATATGTTGATTAAAAAAATCCCGCAGAAACAAATCTGTGTCCTGCAGTCTTTATCCGCCAACAGCATTCGTAAAACCACATGGTACATACTGACTCAGTTTAAAATAGAACAGAGCCCAGAGAGAGAGGAATGCTGGAAATCTGTTCAGTCCTTTTTTTCCTGCAAGGACATCTTGTCACTATTAGCTGAGCCCTCCATGCCACCTCTCTCAAGGGTCTCCTACACATATAGGGCCCCCTTCCTTACAGCAACCCACACAGGCAGCAGCTATGATTATGTTCTGAGAACCAATGTTCAACTGGAGTCTGTCATATAGTCCAGAGCTCTCTCAGATTTGTCCTGACCAGCAGAGAGGAAGCAGAGCCCACATCCCTGACCTCTCACCTTTTAGCCCCATGAGCCGGACTTTTCCACAGAGGACCTTGTGAGGGTTATGGTCTTTCTGTCGATTATCTTCCCAGGGTTCGGCCAGCGAGGGAGACCCCCTCCACAAAATAAACACATAGCACATTTATCAGCAAAATATATAAACAAAATTATGTAAGCAACTTAAGGGGGGTTGTGAATACAGCAAACTTGTGCACATTTCCCCTTTTTTTCCGTGTGGGTCAGTGTGTGTGCGTACAAAGCCACCTCCTCCTGAGTTTAGATGAAATTGCATGGTGGCAGTTTAGAAAAATAAATAATTTTATTTAATTTTTGAAGACAACATGACACTTTTGTCCCTATAACTGTCTGATTTCAGCAGCATCCACAGGGATATTGAATCCTCAATAATGAATCCAGAAAGAAAGAAGAAAAAACTTCAACTTTAGTTGCAAATAAAATTTGAATGTTTTTAATCCAGAAACAAAAATTAAAAAAAGAAAAGACAGTGAAAAAATAATTGGCTGCGTGATTGATGTCCAGCAAGAGCTCTGATGAAAGTTGAGGTTTGATGCTCTCTGCACCGTAGTTCCTCTTATCTGCTGCCTGAAACCAAATCCCTGTGTTTGGATCATCAGACAAACCCACACAGACACACAGTCCCACACATTCTCAAACTGTTAATTACTCAGCCTCTCAATTTGCACACCTAACAGCCAAACAAAAGAGGGCAGATTTTAAATTTGGTGGCCAAATTAACTTCTAATGTGTTTTTACATGCCATGAATACCATAAAAGGGAAATCATATCAACACGTGTACTTCAAGTCTATTTAATTGATTGTCTGAAGATAGGATGAGGTAAGATTGCCACTCCAAATGCTGTCAAAGGTCAAAGAAAGAACAAATAGAAGCCCCTCTGAGATAAAAAAAACAAGTGAAAGTGGGATTGACAGAAAAGTAATCAGCTCCTTTACAAAAGTCCTCAAGAATAAGATTATGAGTCTAAAGCAGTGCTGCATATCTGTGAGGCTGTACCACAAGCTGATAGTACAGTAGGCTAGGTATAATGTTTGCTATGTTCTAAGCATGCGATGCAATGTGCTAAATAGCAATTACACAGAAGTTCTGCTAGAAGGGTATTTTTTCAAGTGTTTGGTCATAAGCTACAGTAATGATGATGATGATGGTGCTAATGTGGTGGAGCGAGAGGTCAACCTGCTCATTAGCATGGCTACAATGTTACATAAAGTACACAAAAGAAAATGACAATAAAAAATTCAATTGCGACTAATGTGTTAAAACACCCTCATCATGCAAAATAGCCTAAAAAAAATGCAATGTAATTTTAGTTAATATGTCAAATAATTTCATCAGTATGTCTACTGCAGGTTCATGTAAACAGAGTAACAGCTGATAGAGGTGGATCCTGCTGTGTAGTTTTATCTGTGAGGCTGCATCATGTTTGAAACGTATTGAAAGTGTATGCTGTGTGCCAGTTAAAGGCTGTCAGATAGAATTATACTTTGAATATTGCTGCAGCTGAGTGGAACCATATCGTAGATGAAAATATTCAAAAGTACCTCAAAAATGTGCTTATCTACAGTACTTTAAGTGAATGTATTTTGTTATTTCCACAAAGGGATTTAAGAGGAGCGACGAGGAGGCAGAGACATATTTCTGTTTTCGTAGTCATCTTTTATTTGGGTTGGCTGGCATGACACCATAAACTCTCTGTTTTTAGTTTCGTTAAACGTCACGACCACGGGCCCTTGGCTTCTCTCTGGGTCTGCATGTGTGCATGGACAACTGTGCATACCCAGCATGCCAGTAAAAGAGCATAACATTATGAATTTTCCGTTTTGGAAAGCAAACCTGTCCAGTTTTGAGAGTTTTGCAGCTAACGACACATTCCCAATTTCTCATATCCTGCAAGAAGGCACCAACAGAGCTCTTCATTCGCAGCCTTCAAAATCGGCTGCCTTCTGTCTTGCCTTCATCCGTCATCCACTCTGTCAGCTTTCCCACGGCTATTAGAACATGCCACATCCTGATAGATACTCAATGGAGCAGAGTGCACACACACACACACATCTGAACACACACATGTAAACAGGAGCGGGCACATTGCGTCGATGCATGCATGCCAGGCTTTGATTAAGTATATCCAGTTGCAGAAGTATTGAAGCGCAGACACACACATGAACACACACGCAGGGAGAGATGCATGCACACACCGTTGATCAAAGGAGCTGTGATGTAATCAGTCTCTGAGCTTTGTACGCATCCCTCATTAACTTTCACCGGAGGCTTTAATGAAAAACCACTGGAGGGAATCTCCGCTTTCTCTCCTTTTTTTCCCTCCCCTCTCTCTCCTTCTCATCTCCTCGTTCACTCCCTGCAGTATCTGCTCGTCCTCCTCCTCATTCGTCTTCCACACTGCCCCCCCCACCCCCCCAACCCCCCCCACCAACCCCCCCTTCTCCCTCTGCCCCAGTGGCTGGCTTGTCTTCCGCTGAGACAGAGTAAATATTTCCCATGGCTTATCTGACCGCTGGCGAACGAATATGACACAGAGAGCGAGGCTCTGCTAATTAACACACAGCCTCCGTTCCTCAGGTCAGAGGCCCCTGAGGGGACAGTTAGGGCTTTAAGTTTGACACCTCAAAAACACTGGTGTCCTATTCATTATGGCCAGGTATGACACGTGGTTGTGTGTCTGTGGTCACTAGAGACTACGCTATCACACTTACAGACATCTTGACTTGATCCTCCAAGTTTTGGTCTGTTCGGGTAGAGACTCCAGGAGGGAGGAAAAATGGAGGGAAGGAATGGAAAACAGAGCAAGTTTCTCTCTGCAGGCTGGCTGATGTCCAGGTAGAGTCCAGCCCCCCGATAATGATGAAGGTGTGGCGTGTAACAACTTCCCTGTTGTGCAATCATCAAGAGGCTCTAGGGGGCTATAAGACCCCCAGCCTCATCTGGTTTCTCAGAGCCTCCAGTCTGATTTCTTCACAAACACGCACACACACACACACACACACACACACATACTCAGAGGCAGGACATGGTCCGGGTTACTTTGCTGAACAGATTTCTCTTGGAGGGGTCGAGGAGCAATTTTAAAGACATGGAATTGAGCCAAAAGAAGAACTGAAAACTACTTGACTGCTTGAGCTGGACACTGGATCTCTCCAGGTAAAACTGATTCTTTTAATGTGTGGAAATCATATACTGAGTCTGTTTCAATTATATTTGATCAGAAAAATGGATATAGAATCATGTAGTAAGTCTGGTCATGTCTCCATTCGACTTTGATTTGATCATTTATCTTATTGTTCCTTTTATAAATTGTATTTTCCTGGCAGAATCACCAGTTCCTTATTCATTAGAAAAGCTTTAGTAGGGGATTGTGATCTTTCCATGTATTACTGATTGCCTTTCTATTTGTTGTTATTAATAATGCATTCCTCCGGTTCACTGAATTGCAATTGGATCAGTTTCAGTTGCTTTTAATACTCAGCTAAAACTGTTCAATCTAAAATATAGTTGACATTTTTTTCCTCTACATCATAAATGTTTCAAAACCTTGTTTCAATCGGTAATTTAAAGTGGATGTTTCTGAAGAATCCATTAAGACGCCAGATTATTACAACCCCTTCATATCCATTTCATTACTGCCTAACTTGTAGAATGGTGTCATGTATTTTTGCTGTGATTAGTTATCAGGCAGCCAATAAACACTAGAGCCAAGTAAAGATCATCGTGTAGGAAAACATTTTTGTCCGTAAAAGGCAGTTGAATTGTAGTCGCTCTCCTGTTTTGTCTTGTTTTTCAGCTGACCTTGGAAACTCAAAGGAGGGAAGTGAAATTGTGTAAAGTTACCGTGCGTCCAGTTCCATAATGGCAATCCCAGAAGATCTCTCCTTTTTCAACTCCACCTCCTCCCCCTATTCTGCAACAGAGATTTATCTGAACACCTCTGCGGCCCCCTCTGCTCCCCAATGCTCTGACTGGAGCCCTGTGCCCATCACCACAGTCATCCCCGCCATCTACAGCGTGATCTGTGTGCTGGGAATCATAGCCAATGCCTTGGCAGTGTCCGTGTTGGCCCATGCCAGTTCCTCTAGGAGGACTATCGCAAACACTTTCATGCTGAACCTTTGTGTGTCTGACCTGCTGTTCCTGCTGTCTCTCCCACTTTGGGCCGTCTATTACTCCAAGGGCTACAACTGGCCCTTTGGATGGTTTGCCTGCAAAGTCTGTGGATTGCTCCTCAACCTCAACCTCTACGCATCCATCTTCTTCATCACAAGCATGAGCATCGACCGCTACCTCGCCATCGTGCGGCCGTTACGCTCGCAGAGTTCTCGAAACCCTAGACGAGCTCGATTTACATGCACCCTGGTGTGGCTCCTTGCATGTGCTTGCTGTGCCCCCACTTTGTATCTGAGGGACACTCACCACCTGGAGGGTCTCGGTGTGGAGGCCTGTGCGATTTTATATCCTGATCACATCTGGTACATGACCCTGACCTGGATGAAGATAAGCCTGGCGTTTTTGCTGCCGCTGATTGTTATCTCTTGTTGCTACTGTGCAATTGGTAGACATCTGATGGCTGGTACAATGGTGATGAGAATGAAGAATCCATCACACCCCCCCAACATGTCCTCTACTAAATCCCAGGAGAGCTGCAGTAAACCAGAGAGACCCCCAACCCCCTGTGTGAGCCCCAGCTCCAGTGCGGGCCGACCCCTGGAGGGCAGGGGGTTGGAGCGGGTTTTATGGACAGTTGCTGCTGTGGTTTTGGCCTTCTTCCTCTGCTGGTTCCCCTTTCACTGTGTGACCTTCTTGGACTTCCTGAAGAGTGAGGGCTGGTTAAACAGCTGCTGGGCAAATTGGACTGTCCACAACCTCACCCCTCTGACCCTCTGCTTGGGCTTCTCTAACTCAGCCATCAACCCAGTGCTCTATTGCTTCATTGGAAACCGTTTCCGAGGCCGTCTCGGGGGCCTTTGCAAGGGCTTATGTGCTTGTTTGAAGGCCCGTGGGGAAGATCATAGCCAGAAGAGGGGCTCCTTCAGCACCAGACTTAGCTCCTTCTCTCGAAAACTCAGCGACCTGAAAGACCTGGCGATTGTAGAGCCCTCTGGTCATGCTTAGCCAGCCTTCAGAGACACTTTCCTTTCCTCCACTGGCTTCACACCCCAAAGAGTAATACCAGCGTCAAGTGACTGCTGAACTCTAATAAGCACAGACGTGTAAGATGGAGCTGTCACTAGAACCAAATGAGTCAAATTCCAGCAGAGCTCAATGCTGCCTTACAGAGAAAATTGTAACTAGAGCAAAGATGACACTGATAGAAAAGGTTTTAAAGGTTTGGAACTTGTTAGCAAAACTGTGCAACAAACAGATAAATTATAAATGTAATGCCTTGAATGCTGCTGCAGGCAACTGTTTTCAGTGAAAAAGCTCTATGAACCCGCTGTGCACTACCCACTCATCAAAAACCAGCAGACAGACACACTTAGAGACTGGCTGGTGAATATAATGCTCTTTAGCAGCTATGGCACAGCAGCTAAAGATACAGACATCTTTCATTTGAATTCACCAAAAAGAGAGCTACAAGAGAATGAATATTGGACTTAAATTCATCAGGGGGACACAAACATGACTCTAAAGGAATGCTAGGAATGTGAATATGCAACCGTTGTTTGCCATATCAATGTGTTATGTCACTTTTTTGTCAACAAACTTTTTCAGCTTCCCTCAAGAGGCCAAGAAGTTCATTAAAAAATCTGTCTTTGTCATGTTAAGTGAGCAGGAATAAGCTTTGAAAGTGCAGTGAGTCAGGGGCTATTACGGCAGTTTCAGCTACTCTGCTAAGCTAGGCTAGTGATATTTTGGCATGGCTACTAGTTACTGGTCACTTCTATATTTTTTATTTTAATTTTTTCGCTCGTCATCATGGCTGGATTTAACTACTAAGTCGTGTTGCAGAATTAGTTTTTCAAAGACAGGAAACATGTTGGAAACCATTGTGCTGGTGCATTAGGCTTTAGCTAAGTCTGACTTTTGTTATCTCATCAGCTAGCTCTGATTCAAAAGTGTGCTATTTAATCATGTTTAAGAGTATTATAGCAGTTGTTTTCTGTGAAATTATACATTAAATTGCATACTATTTTATTTGTTAAAAAAGGCATATTTTGCTCTGAGGACATGTTAAGTTACTGCATTTAACTTCTTGGGACCGAACAGGCCAAAACATAAATGAAACACAGACGTATCATGATAACTTTGTTTAATCATTAACATGTAACATTTGTGATGTATTATTCTGTAAAAGTCATTTAAGGATAATGAAAATGTGTGTATTTCTTTGACTAAATAAGCAATAAAGTGAACATTCTTTCCCTAAAAATGCTTTTCATGTAAATGTAATAGCACAAAAATAACATCTATGTTCATTTTTGAAGAGGAGACATTTTGGTTCATTTTAGTGCAGGTCCACACACGGGCTGATTGTGTGAAATGGATTGCATTTATAATTTTGATTTTATCTTTTAAATCTTACCATCCAACAGCTGCGTCTGAGAGCTTTCCACACCTGGGACAGAGTGCTGGGATTACTGTCCGCCTGGCAGATGGATGTTTAGTCGCCCCCCCCCCCCTCTTTCTCCCCTCCCAGAATGCCTCATATGGATTCCGTACATATCAAGGCCAGATATCATAATCTCATACTAATGTCCTTATGATGCATTCCAGTCCAGCCAGTTGTGTTGGTTGAGGGAGCCGCCAGCTAATCAATGATGTATCTCTGTCTGCTATTTGTGTCCAGTATAGATCCACTGCATTCTGCGCTGACCCTGGCCTGCATGTCTGTGGGCTGAGAGTCAATGATGTAATTTTGTTTTACGCTAGTGAAGACTGTGGGATTATCATACGTGAGAAGGTTGAGTGAATAAAAAACTTCTGTTCCTGCCTTAATGGTAAAATGTGCTGCTTTTTCATATTTTGGACATATAACCAAGATAGCTGGAATACTTCTACAGATTAATATGGCTCTCAAAATGAAGAAAATCGTCCCGAAACTGCTTCCAGTCCTTACTTTAGGCTGCTTGCAGTAGATCATTCTTCATTAATCTTCCAAAGTGTACCACTGGATGGCACTAAAGGGCTGTAGAAGCATTGCATAAGTTGCCACTGGCTGCTTACCCAGACAGAGCCCCAAAGTCCCAGCGCTCATGATCTTTCTGAGCCCAGGGAAAGATGACTCTGACACAGACTGATGACTCATGTAAGCTACAGTTCTGAATGTATAAAAACAGAAATCCTCGACAAATTATGCATTAAAGAAAGCCACCAGTTTATAGAACATACTGCGTGGTACAATCGTACGGTTTGCCTCTCTGAAGGTTTCTTTCTGCAGGAGCACTCGGTGGTCTCTCTTCATGTAGTCGTGACCATGATTTGAATTAATAGCGTTAAAACTCCGACAAATAAAAGGTCTCAATGTGACTTGTGAGCTTTAAATACCAGAAGCTATGCCATCAGCTTGGTAAAATGGGAACAGTATGTGTCTGCTGTTGCAAACACTCAATGTTTTAATCACCAGAATCTTACTTTGACGCAGCAGAACTTTGCGAATGACAGGACAGATTGTAGGATGAGTTTCTTGCAGCTTTACAGGATGTTTCTTCACACAGCTTCATTAGCTGATTCCTCAGAGCAGGTGTGAGTGTCCTTGACACAGTTTAATAGCAGACAGATCAGTCTGAGAACATGTGTTATACAGTGTGGACGTGTGAGAGGAATGCAAGGTAAAAAGTGTAAAGGGCTTTTAAATAGCATGAAACAGCTGTTTTGCCTCCCTGCCATGAAATGTCTCCCTCTGACTTAGTATTTTAACATAGAACTCGACGTAAAGTTAAAGTAGAGAAATAAAAAGTTGGGCTGATATCTTAGCAAGATTTTTTATTTGTGGGAAGTAACTAACTACATTTACTCATTACTCATAACTATACAAGTAGTTAAGACAAGCTGAACCTCAAACAGCTGTATAAGAAATATGTTGCTACACTGATGCATCACTTGCTACCCATTAATCTAATTAAGTTATAAATTGTAATAAAAGAGACATTTTTTGCAATACTCTTAGATGCATTTTGCTGATAATATTTTGCTGGAGTAAAGGTATAAAAGATATTTCCAATGCAGGACCATATTGTATTTGTAAGCAACTTTTACTTACTTTAGGTGAAGCATCTGAAAACTTCTTCCACTCTTGTTTTTTGCACAGTACACCGTACATCAAAATTCATGGAAACCACAGTGGAAACTGACAAAGTAAGCAAATTTTTTGTTAATAAATAAACAAAGCGAGGCCTCTAGATAATTGAGCTGGAAACAGTATAAGTCACTGCATGAGCACAATATACACTTTCCTGTTTGATGATATAGCTTCTTTTTATCCCTCTCTGGTGCTTTCTATTGTTGTGGAAATGCTCAGTTTGAATCTTTGAAGTTATTTCCTGTTGAAAAAATACAATCATTTCCTGAGAGTTATACCACATTCTCTCATTTGTGCGTGCACATGCGTGTGTCTTTCGCATTCGTTTGTCTTACGGAGAAATAGGAGGGCAGATCAACAAGCACTGTATAGGTTGAAGGTTAGCGAGGCTGCTATCAGTCTGGGTGAGAAAGTGGAAAATGAAAAGGCTGGCTCACCAAGTTCAGGCTGACTAACAAACATTTGAAACAGCAAGAAGTGAATATCAGAGGAGAGGCTGGACAGCTGCCTTGGCTGTGTTCTCAGTCTAGAGCTCACACACAGAGAAGACCAAAAGTGAAAAGTTAAAGGCAAGAAAGTAAAGCGAGAGGAAAAAAGGGAGAACTGGCACTTGGGAGCGGAACAAAAAGCAGGTCGGGAGAGGAGTCGTGATGGAAAACCTGCCCGTGTACCACGGACCCATCGGCAAAGAAGAGGGAGAGAGGCGGCTGGGCCAGGATGGGCGGGATGGGTGCTACCTGGTCCGAAACAGTGACTCTGTGCCTGGCGTCTACTGCCTGTGTGTGCTGTGAGTATAAACCCAGATTGTGATATATCTTTCTGCGTCCTGCCTCGGTGAGACTTCAGTAATCATATCAACACATAACCCTATTTTCTACTTTAATAAACCTTATTGATCTCCTCACATTTAGAGAATAAAAGCACAAAGGCATAAACAAAACTGAGTGTTAATGAAAAATGTGGTGGCCCTTGAGTGTGAAATGTGAGTCCCACAGGAGCAATAATGGTGACAGTAAGGGCAGAAACTTATTTCATTAAACTGAAAGATGAACTGAGGGTCAAACTCATTTCTATTTGTGTGT
>JAQNCA010000032.1:6186854-6220289 GCA_029783725.1 Acanthurus tractus
ACACACACACACACACACACACATACAGAACGAGAGAGAAAATCCACAGTGAAAGAAAGTAAGAATATAATGTGCATAGTGTGCAGCAAACAAAAAGTCACAAGGTCATGAAAACAATCCTCCTGCACAGGAAATCACACACGGTATGTAAGCATCACATGTGGCCGAGACGCTTCGGCTGTTGTTTTCTTCTACATTAAACAATCCTGCCACTGAAAAACGTGACAGACCAAATGAATGTTCCATTAGTCAGGAGGACGTACGCCTCCTACCAACATCCTATATTCATTCTTCTACTCTCCTATTCCATCTCTTTCCCTTGCTTGAGTTTGTATTTTGTCTCTTGGGGAAACAGTATGTTCCTGACAGACTGAAGGAACAAAACAAAACAGCCTGTGTTAAAGAACAAGCTGATCACAGGCATGGCTGTCCTTTCTGTTGCTGGTACATTCTGTCACATCTTCTCTTCCTGCCACACAGCTCACCTGTGGTTAACCGTGAGCCCTGCTCACTCCATTTATATGGCAGATTTTGTCACGTGTGGGAGTGTGTGGGAGTGTGTAGGTGCTGCTGAGTGAAATATCAGTCTGTAGTTGTGTGAGAGCTGAATTGTTGAGGCTTGTGTGAGTCAGTCTTTGATTCGGTGTTGGTGTTAGAGAGTGAATGAGTGTATGTGTGTGTATAAATGTGTGAAGCTCACCTGTAGTGAACTGTGTCACCTCCTCCACTCTCCCGACTGGACAGTTATTTTTGAAAGCGTACAAGTTAAACGGCTTCGGCTCCTTGCTCAGTTCCCCCCACAGTTCATGATTGGGTGAGGTCCATCGCCCGGCTAGCGTGTCGTAATCCCGCCTGCCCAAATGGACGAGCCGTGTGAGAGGATCGTACATGCCCCCGTGGAAGCCGATGACAAGCTGAAAGTCAGGGTTGGTGTCCTGGTAGACCTCTCCGTAAGGCGTGTAGAGGATCTCCTTGACCAGTCGCCCCTTGCTGGAGAAAACTGCCCTTGGACTCCCCACGCTGTCGCAGGCGACATAATACTCCTCCCCACTGCTCAGCTCCATGGCGATGAGATGGCCCTGCAGGTCGTAGTACAGCGATGTGATCAGGTTGCTGCTGTGGTTGTACAAGTGGCTGACCCTGGTGGGATGCGACAGATCGGCATAAAAGAACTGCAGCTGCTCGCCCTTGCTGCTCTTGGTGGCCACTCGTCGACCCAGACCGTCGTAGCGATACCACACTGTGTGCTCAGTCACTCTGTTGAAGACGCGCGTCAGCAGGCCGTTGGAGTTGTAGTCAAACAGATCGTTCGCCCGCTGACGGAGGAAGCCGTCATCATCCACGCTGTACTGTAGCTCGCCGAGGTGTGTGATACGGTCTCTCTGGTCGTAACGCAGGGGCGTCAGCCTGGAGTCAAGTCAAAAGCATTTGTAAACTTCTACAACTGTGTTTAAACTTACAAACATTCATTTATCAACAAGTTTACAGCCTTGCAAGTCCATATATGAGACTGTATTCAGCATGCTAACACGCGATTGCAAATAAGCAACAAAAGGTAGAACTGTACCTCACAATTCAGTTCGATCAGAACAAAATGTTAGAAACCACTCAAGTGATGACTTTTTCATCCTAAGAGAGCAATTCATTAAATTTTACTCAAATCCACAAATGCCAACCTACTGAATGTACCAGAAAAGTCAGGAGATCACTTTAGTCAGTAGAATTGATTTTTTTCTGGGCTGTTGATGTCCTTGAAAAATTTCATGTGAATCCAGACAAACGTTGCTAAGATAACTCTTTGTAGACAAAAGTTGACCCACTGACACTGCAGTCCCTGGAGCCCTGCTGCTAGCAAGTCAGAAACACATGTAATATTTTTTTTATGGCCGAGTAATAAAACATCACTTGCTGAAAAATGTATTGGCGGTAGGCACTGACTTACCTGGCACTGGTCCCATGGCTGAGCAGGTTAATGTTCCCGTTGAGGTCATAGCTGTAGCGCCACTGAGGCCGCTCATTAACCGAGGCACTTTGCAGCTGGCTGTCTGCATCGTACTCGTAGGTGTAACGAGTCACGTTGCTGTCCACGCCCACCCTGATGTCGCAGGTGGTCGTGCGCCCTGCTGAGTCATACTGGATGGTCATCCAGTAGGCGATGGATTTAAGGATCTCATACTGGACCTCCACCACTTGGCCATAGGAGTTAAATACTTTGGTGTGCTTCATCAGATGGGTGGTGATCACCTAGACGGCCATGATTGAGACGGGTTAGCTATGCAGCATTCATGTCAGATGTGCTAGCAAACAACTGCACATCCAGCCGACATGGAGTAACTTAAGTATCTATGCAGCAGTCATGTTTTTACCTGATGAATGTAAGTCCAATATTTACTCTGCTTTTTTGTTTTGGACATAATCCTGACAAACATATTTGGATTTAATACTTAGCTGCTAAATAACGTTACGCTAACATTGGAGAAGTGGCTGGGTACATGCTGGATAGGCTTACAGTTAATCACAGGGCTAATAAATAGAGACAAACAACCATCCACCCTCACATTTTACACCTAAGGGCTATTTAGAGACACCAACAACCTCACACGGGGACAATATGCAAACTTGGCAAACAAAGGCCACTCTCTGTTGTTTTTTAATAATGCAAAATATTCTTTGGTGCAGCTTTCAAACAAGCACAAAGAGATGACCTCAACTACTATCTCAGTTTAGTTTGCTGTGTTATCTTCCTGGTGACCGTGTTCTACCTACCTGGTTGAGATCATAAAAGATGACGCTGAACTTGCCAAACTGCTCGACCCGTCCGGATACGTCGACGTAACGGTACAGATCGATGGGAAGAGGGGTCTCATTGATGACAGCCTGCATGCTAGTCACCCTGAAGTTGTTGTAGCTGTAGTCAAACCTCGCGTTGACCAAACCTTCCTCGCTAAAGCGGAAAATTTGCCGGCTCGTCAGAGGACCTGTGCAGAGGATATCACAGCGTTTTAATGTGAGCGATTCACATCTCACGTTCTCTCTTCATTAACATATTTGAGTTTCAGAGCTACACATTATCACACACGCACACATGCATTTTAACACACAGCCCTCACAGTTGGCCATCATGCTATCTGCACCAGCCTGCCTAATTAATTCAAATCAAGGACTAATTCAACATCATTAACACAGACACACGCAGTGCAATCCATTCAATCTTAACTATCCCCACACCTCTATGGCATTTCCAGTGGTGACCTTTAATATGGAGAGATAATGAAATCTAAAGACAATGCCATGATGGGCCAATGTGCTGCTTAATGTCAGAACATCAACTTTAACAACACCATTCATCACCTCTGCTGCTAGCTACTACAGCTTATCCTCCATTTGGAAAAAGGCCTGCTAATGAAACACCATTATGGCGCTATTTGAGATGACTCTGATTGCAGTTAAAATGACTAAGTGTCTGGCTTTGGAGACTGTGGAGAGCTGGATCAGCATTACATCTTCTATTTTTATTTTCTGTGGAATGTTGATTCTAAACCTGTGCTAATGGGAAAATGGCAGAAGTACTGAGAGTGATGTGGAGGCTTTTCTGCAGCCCTAGGGAACTCTCAGTCTGTTCGTCTCGCTTCTCTCGCTGTCACTACCTCAAGCTGTCATCTTTCGCTCTCCTTTTCAGTTTCTTTTCTTCCTCGCCTACCTCTACTATATCCCTGTCTCTCCATTTTTTTTTTTTTTTTGGTCCCTACTCTTCCTTGTGTCCTCTCAAGGGACAATTACCACTATCTCTCCTCTCTCCAAGGCTCCGTTTGTTCTGCTGAAATGAGATCAGTTAAAGGAAGGTGAGAGTCTATTCGCGGTGAGGGCAAAGTGATAAACACACACATACGCACGTACACACACATACAGCTGTGCCTCGCAGATTTGTGACACCTGATCATGACAAGCCAATCACAAAGCAATGTGAAGTGAACCAGAAGCGGAGACTCTGTATCTTGAGGGAATTGGTGAACTGTAATAACAGTGATGAAATCCAAACTATATCTGCTGCCACAGCTGAAGGGGCCAATTGATGGTCTTGCACTTACTGAGTAACACTGCTATTGATTAACGCAACGTCTTTCTAACTAATTTTATAAATTATAAGTGAAACACCTGTCATATTATACGTAACAAAAATCATAGCTTAGAGAAAGATTTCTTGATTTCCTGTCTCATATGTAAAAAATAAAAAGAGAAATGCTCACATGGACACATGCAACACAAATGTGCATCATCAACACCTAACACACCAGATTTTTGCTTATATTCAGACCTTTACTTTGCTAACTTTGATCAGCAGTCTGGTTGCGGAGGTGGGGAAGATATAGCACAGCTTAAGGCCCAGGAGGTGGTCTCATATACACTGCTGTGGTAGACCACATTGTCTTCCACTCGAACATGCTTGGCCCTATTCACACTTTAGCTGTGGCTGCCTCAGTCTCACATGAAATAGCATTACAACAGAGTCAAAGCAAAACTACAGAGTTTGATACCACTCAAGAAATATGGCTCAAGAGGCATGAATGTGCACTTCTTTCACAGTACACATGCTTTGAAATTCGCTCGTGAGACCATTGTTATGCTCAGATTGATTATTTTAAATTATTCAGTTGAAGATTGTACAAACTTTAGATTTCCAGCTGCCTGACCGTTCACTTTGTATGTAAATGTGCATATTTACCTGTCTGTCTGTATCGTATGGAGCTTATGAAGCCGTTGTGGGTGAGATGAATGGTCTTAACGGTGCCAGAGGCGTCGTCATAAGTGAAGGTCACCAGGGTGGAGTCATAAACCACTTCTGAGAGCCGCGCTGCCGCTGTGTACCTTGAAAAATAGAATAAAATGAATAAAAGAGCAATTTGTAGAGTAGGTGATGAATTAGTAAGTTGTGTCAGAAGTGTGGAGTGAAGCAGCATTTCACTAAAAAAGTACAGAAAAACATTTGAACTTTAATATAAGTAAATATGCTGTACCTCATGAATATTACAAATATCCCCTGGGCCATTAAGAACAAGTTGCATCATCCTGCAACACTTCATCAAATCAGACCGGCTGCTGTGGCAGTTATGGCCTTTCAAATCTTGAAAATGGGGCCGTTTATTATACTGTAGTGTCCCCATCGAGTCAATGAGTATTAAAAATGTTAAATGCCAGAACACTGCCCGAATCAGTCCTTCAACTTTCATCAGAATCAGATCAGTGGTGTTTGACATTGTATAATGATAAAAAATATGACCTTTAATCAGGCTCCCCATTAGTCCAATCTCTGTAATTTGTAAGGAGAGCCTGGTATGTGTGTGTGTGTGTGTGTGTGTGTATGGCATGTTTTGTGTAAGCTTGACTTCGAGCTCTAATGGGGCTTTTAAATTCCTGAGATTAGCCTTTGATTAAAGCACCTTCATCGGGCCAATCAGTAATATGTTTTTATAAGGCAGACGAGAGTGCCAAGTTGCGTATTGCCTCCAAGTTTCTTCAAAATCAAACCGCTGGCGTCGCCAATGTCACCTTTTCCACACTGCGCTGCCTCTCCCAGATGAACTGGTGAAAGCAGCCGGTAATATTTCCGCCGTGCGCGTCGTACCTGTAGATGACACTGCGTCCTGTCCCCAGGTACTGTGTCCTCAGCAGCCGCCCGTCCAGGGTGTAGTCCTGCATGAAGGAGGACTGGCTGTCAGGCGGAGTGTATATGTTCCTGTAGTAGCCGATGGACAGGAGCGACTGCAAGGAGTGCTTCACCATGCTGGGCATCGTCACGGCAACCAGTCTGTCGGTTTGGTCGTATTCAAAGACGTAGCGCCGCTGGCTGTGCAGCAGTAACATAATAGACTGCAGGAGACAGACAGATGCATTAAGAGTTATAATTCAGGGGCTCTTTTGTTTGAGGAGCCTTTTTCTCCCACTGTCTGGTGTATTTTTACTTCAATGTCATTTGTTGAAAACTTCACATCACCAAAACGTCTGCGCTTCAGAAGCAACCTTGGTTTTAGCTTAGGCACCATTGATTTTTTTTCTCAGGTAATCACTGAAGGCCTTTTCATTTTATAAACTTAAGCAAATGAAAATAAGCATGAAAAAGAGGCACCATCACTGGAGCTCTGAGTTTTTCGGAGAAAAGGTTGTTTACTGTTTAATTCAGGCAAACTAAAGAAATCCATAACTGCAAAAAATGTTGCTATATTAACTATCAGACGCTGGGAATCGTCACAGCAACTAGTCCGTCAGTTTAGTCTGCAGGAAAACCATGTTGTGTAAAAGTACATTTTTAATATAACTCTAAGGTTTAATATTAATATATTAATAATACATGCAGTTATAATTAATTTCTAGATGGTTCAGTAATATAAACTCATTTACACTCTAATTTTGTCTTAGTCCAAGGGCTGAAACTAAATATATTTCTGACTAAATATGATTTCATTAATTATTTCAATTAATTTCTTGGACGGAAATGAAGCTTCTGGTAGATTTCAGCTTTGTCACACACTTAAAGGAGCACACCTCTTTTCATTTTTCATTTCTCTTGCTAAAAGTTATATGAACTGTACATTATTTCTACCCTTTTTTTCAACGAATGACGATAGTTCACTGGTACACCCACTTTCAGGAAACCAATGGTTTCTCTTGTTTTTACTTTCTGAAAAAATCTAGTTACACATCCTTGAAACTTGCTTGAGTTATGTAATGCATCATGATATTACTCATATACAATGTAGATGAATTTAAAAAGACTACACATAACCTTTGAACCTTTAACATAATGTAAAGAGCTGTAATGTTCACTCTGGAAAGGAATTATTAGAAATAAACACAAATAAAAGAATCACTGCCTCGAAGGAGTGAAAAAGACTTTTAAGCATCTCTGGTAGTTTTGTACTGTGAAAGACTTTAACGTGTTTTCTACTTGTTACTTTCATTTTACATGGCCCCAGTACTTTTCATAAACTTGGTGTTAGTTTTACTTTCAGGTATCAGCCGTAACTTTGAAGCAGCAAACACAAAAAGGTCAGATGTGTTAGATTTTTACGGTAGAGCAAAGAAAAAAACAAGCAGGAGGGAAGCCATCAAAGAAATCTCAGCATGTTTCTTGAGAAACTGTCTATCACATTCCCCCTTGACGTGTTTTCTGCAGGTGCGCCTCTTACTCTGTCTGCGTATGTGTAGCTCCAGATCTTGCCGTTGACCCAGGCTCTGGACACCACCCTGTCATTCTCGTACTCCAGCCGTTCGGACCATTCACCACGGTAGATGGCTGACAGCAGTCCTCCGCCAGAATAGCTGATGTTAACTTCTGTGTATTTGCTGCTGGGGGACCAGACGACGGGCCTCCCCAGCGAGTCGTACTGGATATGGAGGGTGAACTTCCTGTGGTCATCGTAAATCTTCCCTACTCTGGTGCTCTGATCAAAGTCTATGGACAGCAGGTTCCTGTTATGAGCCTGTAATGAAAAATGATAAAGGTCAGCTAGAGGAGGAACAAAATCTAACTTTTTAAATTCAATTATTGCTTATGATACTCATCATTTTTAAATAAGGCCGCAATCATGAATAGAAATGAAGTGGCATGTCTGAGACAAGCAGAGATTCCATTAGCTGAGATAAAAACAATCTGGGCTTGCATTAACACAATAAATTGCTTTGTGAACAAGTGAAGATCCGAGTCCTGGGGATTGCTAATTAATTAGCACACATCAGATAAAATGTCCCTTTCTATTTTATGAAATATTCTGTTTGCGTGGTGTACTTTTCTGCCAAGGAAAAAGAGAAGAGGTGTTGCTATCTGCGCGTATCTAGTGGAAAGTTCAGCTAACAAGTTCAGAGTCATTTGACCTATCAGTTTGTTCCTAATGACGTTGTTGATGTGTCAAAACGACTCACATGTTGCGTAACACCAAACTTTACAAAGAGTTCACTGGTTCCATGAACATGGTGCGACAAGAGGTGACATTTTTTAAGGAAGTGCGGGTCAGATTGCGCAACATTTGGTTAGCTTAACATAATTCACCGATGCGGTTGAGGTGATGGGATTTGGCTATTCACACAGGTTTGCCATGGTTTTTGGCTGGTGTTGAATTGCTAACAATTTACAACAGTGTGGTAATTTGCTATTGCAACTTGTCTTTGTGCAGTATTGACTGTTAGCTAAAGAATAATTCAGTGATTTAGTGTTTTACCCTGAGCCTGCGCTCATAAGTGCTGTAGTTAGTCTTGCTCTGCTCCTTCCTCTGCCTCCACTCTATAAGGCTGGGGGCGTGGTCTCCAGGCAGGCTGATGTTACAGCGGCTGGCGGTGGGACTCAGTCCTCCCCCGACGCCTCCCGGGAGGAGGGGCTCTGTGCTGAGTGACAGCTCCATCCCGCTCGCCAGTGACACGAGGAACGAGCCATCAGCGCTGACTCTGTATGAACTCTGAGCGTGGTCTGAGTGAGGGGTATAGTATGGGTGGGTCACACGTTTACAGAGATGCAGGCAAGCACAGAGGTGCACAAACCACACATTCACACGAGAGTGCAGATATGCAACAACACACAAAAAGAAGTGTGAAAAAACATCAGTAACTGCCTCTCGTAACGGCGTCTTAGTAAAAATCAAAGAATTGCAGTAAATAGCTACATGAATGCAATGAATACAAGCCTGGCTCGTTGTATGTGTGTTTTGTTTGAGTTAATTGCTTCATTTTCTGTGTGTTTTTAAATGCTCACTACAACATTAGCGCTGTTCTGTAGCTAGCATTGTATCTTTAGAAAACTGCAGTCTATTGAACAGGAGAGGCGGATGGACAGATATTGACGGAAAGTGATAACAAGAGGAAGATACAGTGAACAGAGAAAAAGGGAGGAGGGTGTTTGGCCATGACAGTTTTTTTTCTCACATTTGCAAAGGTTTCTCAGAAACTGTTCTTGAGTGTCTATATTGTTTTCAGTAGGATGTTATAAAGAGTTTATATTGCAAACATCGCTTTGCCTGACGCTTTTTGTCACCATTTTTAAAACACAAATAATAAAAAATGCAAAAATTACCATGAAACTATATTTTAATCGCCAAACTTATCGTGACTAATACACTGGCTAGTAACTTCCATTTCCTCCACCACTGCGAAAACTCTTTCCGTACATATGGTTATCAGTGCCTCAGAGGCAGGAAAAGACGCACAGAGTTTGTGGGTGGTGGTGGAAGAAGTAAAGGTGGGTGGGTGCACTCAAAAAACAAGGGGTCATTCTAACTCTCCACTGGCAGCTGTGCCACGCTGCAGCGCTGCACGCACCCCTGCATGTGTGCAGATGTGTTTGTGTGTGTTGGAGCAGCTTTTCTCTCCCTGCAGTCCTGTCATTGTGACAACTGCTAGAAAGCAATTAAAGAGACGACATGAGAAGAAACTGCTCCCATGAGCGGCTTCTCCACTCCACACTCATTTTCTCCTCTTCTCATCTCTGCCCTCTTTTCCTTTTTTTTCCCTTCTCCCTACTGCCGACAGGACGCCTCACATGCCAGTCTGATCTGCCTCTTCTTTTTTTTGTAAATAAAACAAAGTTCTTTTTTTTTTTTTTATCACTGCCCTCTCTACCTGGTTATGTAAAAAGAGGTCATATCAGATCTGTTCGTGAATTATTCATAGAAAGGGATAAATCCTTTTTCAAAGCTGTAAATCTCCAGCACACACATGCGGTGCAGCAGATGAAGGAGTCGAAACACAGGTCAGTGTGTCTAACCTGACCAGAATAACAGCCATGTCATTGCAGTTTGCCAGTCATAAATGTTTAAACATCACTGTAACCTTGCCGTCTGCCCTGCTTATACATCTATGTGGGCTGCCTATGTTTTAGTCCCCCGAAGATGAGTCATAAATGCCAATTTATGGTTACCCTTGCTGCATAGATGCATTGTGGTCAGGCTAA
Source organism: Acanthurus tractus (assembly GCA_029783725.1). Lineage (NCBI taxonomy): Eukaryota > Metazoa > Chordata > Actinopteri > Acanthuriformes > Acanthuridae > Acanthurus > Acanthurus tractus. The sequence continues at coordinate 6,196,789 of JAQNCA010000032.1, forward strand.
AACTCTCGATCTCTGTTAGGCAGTTAACGAATGGGGGCATGAAAACAAACACACACACGTCGGCACGCAATGCTGTACCTTGTCTGAACGTGTAGATGGTGTCACTGGCAGACAAGTTGGTGCTGGTGACGAAGTTCTCCCGGTTAGACGCCTCAACCTCTACCCTAGACCAGCGCTCCAGGTTGCTGTGGAAACCGCTCACCTCACCAGTAGGGAGGGTAATGTTGGTCACACGGCCTTCGCTGTTGTACCTTGGTGAATAACCACAAAGACGATAATGTACAAGCACAAAGACACGCTCGGATAATGCTGTTGGACAAATGACAGCAGGCATGCATGTGCATAAGCACGTACACACAATCACACTATCACTCTGTTTTGCCCTCTCATACACAAACATCAGCAGAGTAAGTGTCAGCTATGATTTATACGTGTAATTATCCAGTTGTGGAATTTGAGACTGAGACTCAGTCGACAGTGGTGAATAATTCAGACTGATGTGTTTTTGCGCGTGCACTATGTGTGCGATGCAAACACGTGTGATCAAAGTGTTGCAGGGACGTCCTTTAGCTAATCAGTCACTTAGGCAAAGACTAAACTGAGAAAAGTCTCTCCGCCTCTCTGCAGAGTTGCACTGTTTACCACCAGATGGCACTCACAATTCACACGGCAAACATAAACTCTATCTCACATTAATACACACACACACACAAATAAGCAATCCCCTGGCCACACATACATTCAGAGTCAAGCAACCAACCATGACTGAAAGAAAAATTGAAAAAGAGAAGAAGGAAAACAGCAAAAGAAAGAAAAGGAAAGGAAAAAAACAGAAAGAAAGAACAATGGGTGGAGAAAAAAACTATTGTCTTACTCATAAACAGTGGTCCAACTGTTCTCATCACTCTTGGTTGCTAGGAGACCCGTGTTGCCATGGTAAGTGATGTGGGCGATGTCATGGCCTTGGGCTGACACCTTTCTCAGTGTTCCACTGTTGCTAAGAGACAGCCAGTACACCTGTCCACCAGGTAGTGCCAACCACAGAGGCACTCCATGCGCGTCTCTGCGCACCTGCAGCCCGTGGCCATCTCGACTCGTCAGTCCAGACAGCTGGCCGTCCGTGCCGTACGAGAAGTTGTACAGGTAGTGGCCCGTGATCAGGTGTTTGGTGTACATGTGGGAGCCATTCTGTGAGCAACATGGAGAGACAGACAGTTGTCTGGACTGGGCTGCACCTGCTAATTCTCTTTTATGGCTCCATAAACAAGTTTTAAAGTGAGGGAAAGTCCATTTTAAGTTCTTTTGTCGTTTACTAGCTAGTGCCATCGCTTTAAGCTGCAGACTCGGGCATAGTAAGGTGCATTGCATCACTTTGTCATGCCTTAGCTAGTAAAACTGTTCAACTAAACATGGCTTAGCAGTCATCATAGTGTCACAAGATGCAGTATTACTTTCAAAGACAACAATTTTAGGTGGATCACATATCAAAGTCAACTGTTCAACCTTCAAAAATGCAGGCTTGACTTTGTTGTATTTACATTATATATGCATACAGGAAATATATGTGCGAACTTTAGCTTTGCTAGCTTGTTCAGTTAGTTCTCTCCTCAGCCAGGGTTACACTAGTTGAGGCAAATCTCTGTGTAAGAACTTTTTTTTAGCACAAATCGTTGAACTAAAGTAACGTGTAAATCTCAGTAAAAACCTGAGTTATAACTTCTCCAAGTATTGACTGAGGAACAGCACAAAAATCAATGAAAAATCATCTACAGGAAACTCAGTCAGAAATAGTAGTCATATAAAATTCTAACCATGATTCTCATCTCAACTCATACACAGCACTTAAGTACCTCGATATTTTACATTCAAATGCACTCATTGGTATAAATAGCTCCGGCACTGTGTACCTGGCTAAAGAGATAGAGCTCCTGATCCAGCGGCGAGCTGATCTCCACCAGTCCCGTCGGGCTGGGCAGAGGCTGGTTGGGGCTAACGGCTCTAATCCGGATGTTGCCCAGATCAGCAATATACAGGGTTCCATTGGGGGCCACAGCCAAAGAGGAGGGGGCTTTGAGACGAGCGTCACGGGCGTAGCCTCCATCTCCTGATAAGAGAAACAAGAGGACATTATTTCAGTGAGAACTCTTTATCGACAAAACGGCATGAGCGTAGGCACCCCCAGTTTTAAACACACTGGGCAATACAAATTATTCTTTAGAGAAAGACAGAAGTCACAACTGGAACACACAAGCTTTGCAAAATATGAAGGTCCCATGATGCCTCTTAAGTGTTTATCAGCGCAGCTCAGGACTTGGACTTGTTAGGATACCATAGCTTCCCGATGGAGTTGGTACCACCACCTTGATAGTGACCTCAGCCTTATCAGACGGCGGTGGTGGGAAACTGAATGCATTCAGATGTCTTTGGTAGCACAGTAGGATAATAGCCGGGTGAAGCCCTTTTGATGCTGTCAGCAGTAGGCCCGGGGCCTCAGATGGGTCTGTGCAGGCAGCAGGGTGACAGTTTATCTGTTGACAGCATGCACATTACGTGTGCGCATGTATGCCTTTGTGCATGCGTGCGCTCACATCTGTTTGTATTTGCGTGTGTGTGTGTGTGCGAACGTGCGTGCGCATGTTCAAAGACACTGCGTGAGTGTCTACGGTGAAGGGATGGAAACGGAAAGCCTCTGAAGAGAGTAATCATCTGTTAACAGCAAGACATGATTGAAAATATGCAAAGTACAACCCAAGAAATAGGGATGGTTACAGCCCATTGGCTTGTGGCATGGGAGAGACACTTCCCTCCATTTTGAATAGAAAAGCGACTGATTTTTATGAGCAGAATTAAATGATAAAATCACATCCTCCGACACTTACAATGAAAGCATGGCCTAACTGTCAAAAGAACATCTGCTTATTTGTTTGGTCCTTTCCCTCTTCCCTTTATTACATTTCAGGTGCCCTTCCATGATACACCAACCAGTTGAAACCTTCAGCAGCTAGACGAGAGCTTTTTCTTTTGCTTGTAATTTGAATGGATTTGAAAGGTTTCTCTCAAGCTGCTTCTTACTGAAATTTAGAAGGCGGCTCTTCATGAATACCAATACAAATACATCCACCCATAGGCACACGCATGCCGTCTGTGTACCCAACACACACATTCAATCCCATCATTATATTCACTTACTTTTGCATTGTGACATTTTTTAGACAGTCATTTCTTCCCTATTTATTGGTATTGTTTACATAAACATCATTATCATATTTTTAAAATTATTTCTCAAGACAAGTCCAAACAGTCTTTCTTAGATATTAAAATTCCATCTGAATTGAGTTACTTTGACATATTCAAGTAGTGAAAGGAACAGCGGAGGAGGCAGACAAAAGAGAAAATGTTTTTCTTGAGCTCTGCTAATAAAATCATTGGCCAGCAGGGACACACAGGCAGCGAGATTGAATCACTCAATATCAAGACATACTGACTATTTCAATTCATGTAAGTTCTGCCAAATATTTTACAATGTTTTCCCTGCTTCCCTCACTTACCTCTGGCCAAGTACGATATGACCTAACATTACAAGTTGTTTTGATAATCTAATACTCTCATATTACTTTATCCCACAATCTCATAGAATGTGTGTGTGTGTGTGTGAGAGAGAGAGAGAGAGAGAGAGCTAAATGACCCACCGGAGAAGCAGTCACAGTTGGGGTCTATCTTACAGTCACAGTCCGTGGGGGCTCCAGAGATAACTGATATCTCCCCGTTGGTCGACACCTGCGAAGCGTTCAAAAATGTCACACATGGCTACAAAACTCTGCTGGAGCTTGCGGGTCAACAGAAGATAATAATCAACAACAGTCCTCTAATCTCCATCACAAATGAGATAATGATGGCATTTCACAAACACCTTAGCTGGAAATCCAAATTAATACCATTAAGATGAAATAAGAGGAAAAATAATGACAGGGTGTTTGGCTGTGCTTCTCTGCTGCCACCTTATTTAATTTTAGGGGAAAAATAAGAGCCATGAATCTTCAGTGTCTGGCCTAAATGGGGCTTTGCGCGAATTAAACTGATTGTCCTGATGGAGAGCGCTATAAATGTAGATAAAAAACTGCTACACCAACACTTTTGATTTCTTTGAGGGGTAATGCTTCTTAACTGGTCCAAGGGGAGCATGCATTGTTGGAAGATGATTTGGATTTTAAACTTTGTTATCCCTGAGGGAAAGTTGAGTTGCAGTGTATTTTATAAAGCTATTCTACGTTTTGACTTTTGAATTATTTGGCTGTTACGCTTCAGGGTTTCCCATACATTAATTTATTTTTGGCGGCCTGCCACAATGGCAATATTGCTCACACATATTAATTTTCTATCTTCTGGAGCAGCAGCTCCCAGTCCCTCCTTCTCTCTCTCTTATGCTTACACACATACGTATCTACACAAACACAGAAACACAGGCAGGTTTTCTTAAACACAGCTTTTACTTGTGTTGCTGTCCAGGTGTACGAATGGCCCCCCAAGGTAAAGTGAGCTAATCTTAGCATTTTTTATTTTTATTATTTTCTTTATCTGTTTGGTAAAGATGACCTCCAAGACAGATTAACTCGTGCAGAGGTTCATAAATTCTTCCATGCCAAGGCTCCTCTAATAACATTAGTTTATAGGTAGGACCTCCTTTTACAAGATGCTGTTAAAAAAAGATTGACAATAGCACAACAATTGTTAAGAAAAAAACACAGCGTGTCGTAAATCCATATGATATATGCTGCCTCCTATTTGCTAATGTGGCATTTTAGCTTTTATTTCTTCAGATTCTCTGCAGCGAAGCTTTAGTACGCTTAGTTGTTTGTTTGTCCATGAGATCTTTTCTCTTATCCCCATTTTTGTGAGAAAGCAATGGCTCACTAGATGCTAGCACGGTGGCTACATTTCTGGAGCAGAGCTTTTCAGCGGCAGGCACAGACTGTACCAGGTCAACAAGGCTCACAACATGATGAATGATGTTGTGAGTGGCAGGTAATTAGAGAGAGGCACTGCAAATAAGATTCGGCTATTTTATGATTGCATATTATATCTTATAATAACACACAGTCGTAGTAAAAAAATCATTTTTTTCCATTTTCCCTTATCTTCTCTCTAATTTGTTAAAGTCCTACTGGTTGCTCCCACTTTGAAAACTAAGTAACAAGTGGACCATCTCCTCCCATCGACTGACAATAAAATATGCTCTGCAGAAAAACACACAGAGACGTCTTCTAGTATTACCTCGTTCCTATAAATCACAGATTATAGGTAAAAAAAAAAAGGGGGGGTAGTTTTGCTTTTTGGGAGTGACTGGTACCCCTTCTCATTCAACACTTTGCAGGAAAATCCAAATCCAAAAATTTCTTTTAAAATTTGATGGACTCAGTCCGTATTTATTAGATATCTCAGAGTAGCAAATCAATCCTAATTGGCCTGAAAACTGCACATTTAGTCCTGAATTTAAATAAAAGCATTTAATCAAATTTTCCATGCAAAGTGCTCATATGCTACATCCTCTGGGATGAAGAAGGTCAGAGTTTCCAAATGATGACTGAGTCCCCAGCAGGAAGAAAACGACAGGACAAACATGCACTCACATTCCAGAGGGGGTGAAATGTAGAAAGACGAGCTTTTGAATTAAGGTTATGACTAACTTCATCAGAGAGATCGATTGGATTTTAAAGTCTCATGAATGTGCTGTAAAGTCTTCCAAAAAAAAAAAAGCTCACTACCCCGAAAAAGTTCTTGTAATAAGTTTTCCTTTAATTGAAAACAAAAAAGCGAAGCCACAACAGAGCTGATTTGGGATGCAATTATTGTGATTTTAATGCACCTCAAAGCTCCAAAAACCATGCATATTCAATGACTTCCCTGCCTCTATGAAAGATTAGAAATAAAATTCAATACATATTGGTTATGCATGTGTAGCACTTGATGTTATGACCAAATGTTTCGGGTCTGTGTGACAGACTGGACGTGCATGGACCTTGAGAGCAGCCTGAGAGCACTGCCAAAGCACTGCCTAAATACTAATCGCGGCCAAGGCACGTTCACATTTAATAGGGCTGATTAAACACAAAAAGTAGACTTGCTTGCTAAACAGCACAACATGCAGCTGGTGTCAGCCATTTAAGACGAAATGTAGCGGTTCATTTCAGTGTCATTTTTTATCAGTTTATAATATATTGTCAGGCTGTACCTGTGTGCAGCTAGTTTGTCTGACGAGTGACACAGTTTTCTGCATTTAATTTAGTTCTACCTGCATCACATTGTATCTGCATCAGCATCAGTCAGCTTTTTGAATGAGTTGATTGCCCATCAGAACCGCTGAGAAAATCTTAAGCACATCTTCATTAATTTCATTTTATGGTTCAATGTCAGAAAGCACGTTTCATTCATTCTCAAAGGAGAACTTCTACCTGTTGCTAAGAGTGTGTGTTGGAACTTTTATGAATTACCTTTCACATCATATTCTGAGGCAAAAGAGTGTTTTTTTTGGTTATAGTTTGACTTTCCTGGGATGAATCTAAAAATGCAAAATAGATACGGACATGGAAATACCAAACAGAAAATAGATAAACGGATAAACACAGTATTTTCAGCACGCCATTAAAACATGGCTGCCTAGTCTAAAAAAGGCCATTTCATGTTCCTGCCATGGACCCATGGGCTATTGATTGAGTCCAGCAGGTTACATCTTTGTAGTGCCCAAGTGCTGTGGGCCTGCGATAGCATGCTGCGAGCTAATGGAGCTAATGGAAAAAAAAAACAACCCTCTTTCTAAAGTGAAAAATAGTCTTTTACATTTTTTATGGTTGCATCAGAGTCTGATATGTTCACATAGAAAGAAATAGATTTTGAACATTTTCTTGCTGCTAATCTGCGGCTACAGTGGGATTCATAGTGGAAGTGTGAGGGTAGGTTGTGTCACATAGCCAGCCAGATCGCAAATGAAAAAATCTTTTACCATTTGTCAGTTTTGCCAGACATGTAAAAGGAGCTGAGCACCAGCAGAGGAATGCAACTGCTTGACTCAAGAATTTAGCAATTTCACCATCGTAATTCCAGTCAGGGCATTTTTAGCTTAAAAAGAGCTGAGAGTTTCTCAGTATGTGTGTTGACAGAGTGACCTGTTGGATGCGGTTGATGCGCCTTTCGTCCGTCTCAGCGATGAACAGTGTGCCCAGGTGGGATAGGGCAATCGCCTTGGCAGCCTCCAGGGTGGCGCGCACCGCCGCCCACCTGACCAGGTGGTGGTCGATACCTGGAACCTGGCAGTGGATGGGACGACCTGCCACAATACGCACCTGAAGACTCTCTGATACCTGATGCAAAGAAACATACTATCATGTATAAATTATGTAGAAGAGACAAGAAGTAAATAATCAGAACTGTGTTCAGTGATTATTCTTGGCTTAATGGAAACAACCACAGACAATAAATCTTTATTGATCCAGTGCATGGATCATCACTGAACCTAAAGCTGCCCAGACACACACTTCAACCGGCAATTCATTAAATTTAGCAGAACAAGTGTTTGGGTAATAAACAAAACCTAAATGCCACTTCCTTAAAAACAACTCCCGCAGAGACTGTTGATAGCATGTTATTTTTTTTAACAAGGTGCTCTTTTCCTGTCCTTTGTGTTAGCAGCCTCACTTGCTCTAAATACACTTGCGGTGACAGCACTGTAATTTGTGTGAAATTCTTCATTACCCCTTCTGCTACGTATAGTGCCAACATCTCTCACAGAAACAGGTTTGGAATTCATTCACAGTGCAGTGTGTTTTCATGTGTGTGTGTGTGTGTGTGTGGCTCTTTGTCTACCTGCAGGACGATGTTGTTGTCCAGGATGTAGAGGGAGTTATCCAGCGGGTTGATGGCCAGGTCTGTTGGCCACTCCAGACGCACCTGTGGAGTGACGCAAACACAGACTATATATATATATATATGGTAACTGCATTTCAATTTAAAAAGAAAAATGGAACAAAAGAACAAGAAAGCCTTGGAGGGTATCGCCCGCAAGAGTCAGTTACAGGTGATACAAATAATATCTCCTTAATAACATAGCATTAGGCCTCCTGACCCTCCCTGCTCATGCAAAGGTCAGTGGCGGGCAGGGAGCCTTCCCCGTGTTTATTCAAGTCTCACACTGGCTCGCCTCGGCACTGTTCCAAATGTCATCCAATAACCATGATCGCTGCCTGCTCAAATAGCACACCCTGTCCGCTATCACTGTGGGGGTCAAAGACAGACAAACCTACACTAGCGCACAGCCACCCACATCTCTGCCTATCTCACATAAACAAACACTCAAGCTGTGAGTTATGGAGACGAGGCGGCGCGTCTAAGGGATCAGCGAGGTGATTGATGACTCTGACGATGGATTGGTAAATAAATGGATCATGTTAAATTGCCACTGACATGTCCAATTATGGGCTCTGTCAAATGAGAGAGAAGAGGGTTCACTGTGAAATCCCATTTTAAGAGGTAGAGAGATTCATCAAGCAGGACTTACTCTGTCCTTAGCCAGAGGACACACATCAAATCTCTCCTGCTCGCAATATTGAACTTTGCAGTGATGGCAGACGATCACTTCTACAAGTGAAGTTGAGCTACATACAGAACTGGGTCTGCTGAAAAAACAGTCCAACTGAAATGAAAACGCAACTTTTGTGTGCAGAACCTTTGTGATTGAGCCTCTTTAATTGTTTTGTTCCAGAAAGCATAAATTTTACTTTTAAATGACTAAACAGTTCCTGCCATGATAGCAACGTCCCCAGGCAGCAGTTTAGGGCTAACAAGCCTAAGCCCCCCATTTAAATAAATGAGAAACTTCAATTTCAGTGATCACCAGGACATAAAAAAATGCACATATAGAATCACCAGTCAAATAAATAATAAAAAAGATAAAATGTCAAACATCATTAATAACTTTGACCCCTCCCCAAAAATGTCTTAAATGCTCTTTATCCCCACAAGATTTGTTTGTAAAAAGTACACACAATGTATCATGACACCAGTTTATTGTATGGCTCACTGCAAAGTGCCACCACAGTTGGCTTCACATGTTCCCGGTTTAGCTCTTGTAAACCTGAAATTTGCCAAACAACCCTCATTGCAGAGTTAGACTCTTCTAATCAAAAAGCTTTGCCCTGTATTGTCTTCTCTTTTTAACACCTTTGGAGAAAAGTTAAAGAATACTGCTACAATTAGCAAGAATAAAGTTACTTGGTTTCCATTTCCCCATGAGTATTATCTCCTTAATTAGCATAGCTTTTTAGCTTCTACTTTCATGTAGATTCAAATGCATAGATTCCTCCCAAATGTTGAATGCTGTAATAGACAGACAGCTAAAATTGCCAACAATAACATTTATAGTCAACAGCAGTGCATATGGGCTTGCAGAAAAAGGAAAAGAGCACACACTCCGGTCAGAAGTGCAGAGGCTGAGGAAAATCGATATGTCTGAAAATGGTCCATACCCCACTAAAAATTTGAAAAATATGCAAAATAGCTGCAGCATAATTATAGTTTATATTTCTTTTAAGAAAAAAAAATCCAATTTTGTAGCTACAAACACAGGCCCAACACTTGTCTGTTCATTTTGAATGAATTACTGCAGAGATGTTTGTCTCGGCGTAGCTTTAGAAGTTCTCATCAATACTGACGACACATTGGGGTCACAGCAGTTTAGAAGAGCTAACACAGATGGAGAATGACTGCGACTAGAGGCGATCAGACGTGCTGCGGAAAACGCTAACTAACAAACAGAGGGACTGTGAGGTAACACGGGCCCCTTTAAAGACACATTAGAGCACCTCCGGGAATTCACCTGGGCTGAACACGCATATTCACACACACAAACTGTACATGCACACACACAGGCGCTTGCATCCCGATGTGTGGGCAAAGATCCCTCCATTGAGCCAGCAGTTCATCTATAATTCATCTTCTACTCTAATAGGCCTGATATAAGTCAGCAGTGTGATCTGAGGGCTGGCTGATCAAACCTGTACAGTAGCTGTCTTTGGTCTCTACCACACTGTCTCTCTTCCTCTCTCAGAAACCCACACATGCACTTCAGAGAGCACTGACTTCTTATAGAAGCAGCTGGACAGTTTAGACCAACTATAAGAGAACAATAAACAAACACTTTTTGCCTTTTTGTCTTAATTAACAGAATTAGCGGACACAAAGCACATTTGGGAGTCTTATATTTTTGCAAATTGACTAAACGAAACTCCAATGGCCGGGATAAAGCCTATTTCAAAGCCAAAAAACGGGGCTCTAGCTTTCTACCACTCATTTTAACTCCACTGCAGTATCAGCTTACCTGGCTGATGTCCATGCGTGCATCACAGCTTAGCGGCTGCGTCGACATGAGTCCGTTTGAGCCAATCACAGTGGAGAGCAAACCCCTCTCATTAATCTTCTGAATGGTGGTGCCATCAACGAAGTAGACAACACCTCTTTTATCCACTGCAATACCTGGGCGGGTGAGAGAGAGAGAGAAAGAGAGAGAGAGGCAGAATGAGCTTTTAGAAATGACAAAGAGAGTGAGTGTGGGTGAGAGAACAAAAAGGAAAAGGGAGAGAAAAAACGTGGATGAGAGTATGAGAGAGAGAGACAGAGAAGAAGAGGAGAAGAGTGCGGGAGAGAAGTAATGTGGAGAGCAGAGAGGAGAGGGCTTCGGAGAGGCATCCAACTCAGTTAGACATTCAGCTCAGCAAGCGGCTGTCTTATCAAAGGCACTGCACCACAGAAATGTAATTATATTTCCATTCCAGAGCCCACTAAAGGGATTAGAACAATGCAACTGGAGGAAGAAGTTATTTGTCACATTAGATGTGAGCAGGGTGCAGCACTGAACTTTTGACATCTGCCGCTTGCAAACGTTTCATATAAATGTCCATCCATGAATTAAACACACATGTTCTCGTCTGCATGTGTGCGCACCTTTTTCCTTGTATTTGCGCAGAATATGCTAACACATGCTTTGCAAGCATGATTTGCCTCCAACAGCTTATACTTGAACTCTCCTTGCAGTGTAGCTTTGCAGTCACAAGTGAGCAGAGAGAGCAGGAGAGAGGTAAGTCCAGGTGCTAAAGGTCAGGGCAAGCTATGAATCATCTGTTATGGATGAGGAGCGACCTTCATCCCCGTCTCATCTCCATACAGAGAGTGGCCCTTTGACTCAACTCTCCTGTAATACTTTTCCACATATCAACCCTCACCTTTCATGCCGTATGCTGCCAATTCTCCTTGATTGCTTTTACTTAGCATTTGCAACAATAAGCCGGCTCATGAGCTGTTAAAGGAAACCACACTGTTTATGGTTTATAATAAAGTCATGTGGATTCAATTCATATATCCCTTTGTCTCAAGGATTTACTGGAGTCATAGGCTACTAAAATCTAACCAAGCCTCATTCAATCACAAAACTAAATGGTGCAATACGGCATGCGAAAGAAAGAAACCGTAAAAAAACACATCAAATAATGCAACATAGTTAACAGATTTATGCATAGAGTGCTAAATAACCATTGTTTTTATTACTGATTCACCTGTCAGTTAATCAGTGATCTTGAATGCATCACTGGACTTTTTTGGCTGCTTCTTGAGACAATACAAAAATTGACACACTGTCAAAAACAAAGCCATTAGGCAAATTAGAAAACAGCTGCGTCTGTACACGGGACAACAAAGATTTCATGAGCAGTGGTGTTTCTGGCCACCTCATAAATGAGGGGCCGACTTTTGCTCTCATTTTGGCTCCGTTTCTAGTCTTCACCGACTCCGGTGGGAAATATCTCCTTCTTAACGGCTAAATGCTTCACTATGTCCACCAGCTAGTCGCAAACTCTGTTACTTTGCCATTTGGTGCCCAGCAGGAAGCATACAGAGGGTTTATCAGAGCCTTTTCTCCAAGAACAGCTGCATGCTGTGTGTGGAAACAAGGATGGTGAGAACAGTGAGAGTGACCCAACACATTAAAGCTGTGAGTCATAAAACTAAAACAATAAGATGTGTGAGAGATGCAAAAGCCCTTTGTAGAGCTGAGGGGAGCTGCACAGCTCATAAATAATTCTCTGTGGGTTCATCACTACAAGCAACCGCCTTTCAAATTACACGTAGTCATTTAAGCTGTCTTTTATATAACAACATTGATTAGTGCAGGTTTAAATTCAGAAAAAAGTAGAAATTCAATTCAATTTTGACCAGACCACACAAAATATATCTTTAAATCACTTTTTCTTTTTTTTAAACTTGCATATCCAAAAGAAAAGCAGAGGAGAGGCCGGAACCAGTGAATGTTTGACATTTTCCGTACAAGATGACATGAAGAATTGATTATCATAATTCGTATTTATTCATTAAATATCTGTCATTCAACTTACTAGGCTTTGGTTCATGATATGATGAGCTTATTGACCCATTCAGCCGCCCTTCCACAGCACCACACATCCTCTCAAGATTCAGATTTGGGGCAAATCTGACCGTGCACACACGCCAGCACATCGTACTAAAAACGGACAATGAAGCAACACCATCAGCATGCAATACAGCTCCGGCTACTCTTCCCTCATTCAGTCATCTCGTCCCGTTTTCCCTTAATTTTTATTCTGGTTCTGTCAGTCTTCCTCCTTTCAAAGCCTGTCATAGCAGATTATGTGTGGATGTGTCTGTGCTCACACTCTCTGAGCCTGGGATAGAAATCACCGCTGCCCTTTTCCCCAGGCAGCACTGAGGTCTCATCCTCCTTGACATACAATTGCTTTCGTTGCATGTGATTTCATTCATGTGCATGGCTACACACACACAGACACACACACACACACACCCACACGCACACATACACCGGCATGCCAACACAGCATGCTGCCACCAAAACTAGATTCATAAACGTCCTCAAACAGAGCAACCCTGGGCCGACCCTGTGATTCATAAATCGTGCAGGTAGAGAGTGGGGGTGGAGATGGGGGAGGGCCAGGGTCAGTGTGTTTCCTCCAGAGGCCAGAAGGTGAACTGCAGCGCTCTCCCTCCTGGCCCCTTCATCATCCCTCTGACACAGACAGATTACACCTCCCACGCACCCCCACCCGCACCTTTCCTCTCCTCTTCCAGCTTTGCCTCGCTCTCCATCCACCCTAACTTGATCTTCCCCTCATTTTTTCTTCTTGCCCTTTGCTTTGTTTCTGCTTTCGTCCTCCCTCCATCTTGCCCCGCGTGTCATAAGTGCTAATCAAATCAGTGCACTTTGACCCCTCAATGATGTTTGCGCCCTGTTTTCCACTGTTCATCCCCTTTTTTTATTTCTTCCTTTTGTTCCTCCCGGCCTTGCCATTTCTCCGCCTGTCACCTGGCATTATGCAGGAGGGACGTCTCTACCCACAGCGCAGTCTGAGCCTACTTAGGTCTGAAACTTTGCACATTCTTCCATCCTCAGATCCTTCCAACTTTCCTTTCACTTTCGCACCCATCTCCCTCCCAGCACCCTAAACCTGTCCCTGATCTTAGAGCTCATAAATCCTGCACAAGGACATGATGAGGCAGCCAGGACTCTCTCTCAATACTGATTTCTCCTCTCTCCCTCTCTGTCCCTGGATATTACTCTTCCTCTTGTCCTTTGGTTCTATTGACTTCCATCCTTGATTCCTTTATTCATTCTTTCTTTATTCCTTTCCTGCCTTTGTTTGGGTTTTTTCCGACGCCCTCGGTATGCAAGCTCAGGATCTGCATGTCTTATGTTTGCACAAGCACCTTCTAAATAGCTGCCAATCTATCATCAACAATAAACAGGCTATAGGCCTGGGCTGACTTATTCATCCTCACACAAGCACAACAATGAGGAACGACTGCTATTATTGCTTGGCATTGGCGAAAGGATTTACGCCAGTTTTGTGTGTTGTTTAAAAGTATTTTGCCATGTTTATTGAAAAAGTGGCAGATTAGTCTACATTCTCCTTGTCAGGGGCTGGATTTCCCGCTGTTGTGAGTAAAGCTGTACGCTGCGTTAAGGGAATTTACAGCCCCTCTGTATAGCCGATGGATACTCATAAGGCATCAAAAGATTTACCGTTTCTCCCTGGGTGGACCTGGCACTCTGATAGTCATGTTTGGAAACTGGCAGAAACACCGGTGGAGAAATAATTGAGATAAATCTCAACTCCAGAGGGGGACGGACATTTGGCTCAAGTAAGGACTGGATTTTATCATCAAAAAGAAGTGAATTAGACTGAGTTGCAGTGACCTTGGAAAAAACAGACGGCAAGGAGAAGGAGCGAAGGAGATGATGATAAAGTAATGCTCTTCCCATTCAGCTCAGATTTAGGGGAAAAAAAAATGCAGCCAAAGAGAAAAAGACAGACAGCTCCAAAAGAGGTGTGAAAGAGGAGAGAGGTGGTGATGAGACAAAGGGACATGATGAGGAATTGCTCCAATTAACCATTACAGGCCAATCACTCTTAATCAAAGAATCTCTTTGTTCTCTGTCCTTGTCAAAAGAATATCAGTTATAAAGTCCCCCCCGTGGCATTGCAATACAATCCGATCTGATTAATGCCTTGGAGAGGGGTCTTAGAGAGCATCAGTGTTGATTACAGCTCTTTGAAGAGAAGGAGCCATCGGGGAGTTTGTGAGGAAGAGGTGAGAAAAATTGAGAAAGGTGAGAAATGAAATGAGGTGAGAAAGACTAATTATAACAAAAGTTGTCGATTATTAGCCGTATTTAGCAATAATAGTAGGAAGCCCGGTTGGTGTACAGTAACATCAGGATGTGGTGTACGCGTGTATGTGTGTGTTGCTGCCTGCTACAGTAACACCTGAGCCCTCAATAGAGCAGGAAGTCAGCCTTCTGGTGTTTTTCAAGTTCCCCTTCTACAGTACTTTCACCCTTCAAATGTTGACAGCAGTGCTGCCAAAAGAGCTGCCTCTGTGGATGAAAGCAAGAGGAATTGTAAAATTGTACAGAAAACAAACACGTCATTGTCTGTCAGCCCCAGCTCGGTGTAGAACTAGCATATATTCTGCAAAAGAAACCTCTTTAAAAGAGCCGTTTATGGGGGTGAAAGCAAAACATGTGCATGCACTGAAGTTCCACTTATACCTAAAAACTTTAATACACCCACACAACCACACAACCACAGCACATGTGCACACAGGAGTGAATCCTGCACACACACAATCACACGCATGCACCACACACATACACACACACACACACACACACAAACATGGATGGTGAGCAGCAGGAGCAAGTCATTCAATCTGGCTTTCTACATCCCCAGGCTCAGCGTTAATAATATGGACTAAGATATTATTACAGCATCAAAATGACGCTAGCTGTAGCTGACTTTGCCTTGTGGTGCTTCTGTACAAAGTAACTGTTAGTGACTGACAAGTGAATGTAGACAGATTGAGAGTTTCACCTGCACAACTGGCCCCTGTAAGGAACTCTGGCCATAAATAAAGTCAACTAAATTAGCCGGGAAAAGCCTGCAGGGTCCACTAACAGCTTCAGTCCCATTGTAAGTGAAGCCGAAGAACACACTGGTCTTTAGTCTCAGCTAGCTTTGGCCAAGTGTGCGGCTCAATGTTCCCTTTCATCATTTATCCTTGAGAAGGCTACAATGCCATTTTTCTATGTGAACATGTAAATATACATGAACATTTGCACATGACGACGTGTGCAGGCTCATGTGTTGCAGCGTGTGTGGGTGTGTGCGTGTGCGAACGTGCATGCACGTGGTGAAGTAGCTAGGCGAAAAGATAAGGCATGGCAGTTAATCACATTGTGCGCATATGCAAATATAGAGCGGATAAATCAGAGCGTCTGCAGATGAGAAATTCACACTCCCACACACACACGTACACACACACAACTTTGGTGAAGACACTGAGGTTGCCCATGTGCACTAAAGGGGAGAAAATAAACCTGTTCACTCAATTTCAGCACTGTGAAATGAATGACACAGAGCACCATACTGACTTTGTGTGCGCATGTGTCTGAGTGTGGGGGTGTGCGTTTGTGTGCGTTTGTGTGTCTCAAAGAGTGTATGATTCCACACCTGTATCAAAAAAAATAGCAGTCCAAAGTATGAATTGATCATGCAGCCATCAAACACTCTCTGTGTATGACATGCACGTCTATGAACTGCTGTACTGTAGTACAAGAGCGGCTTCCAATGGCTCTTATTTTCCCCAATCAAACACTTATCATCAATCAATACAAGATAGCCTTGAAACGAGGACGGGCATGTATTTCTGATAGATCTTTGGTAAGCAGAAATAATTCATGCTTCTTGTAATTAATTATTCATTAAAGCCCCACAGAACAGACAGTGGCTTAGTAATTAAGTCTGAATCAGACACTGTGGCTCATCTAATTATCAACCACTATAAGTTTGTTAACATATTAACCCGCATTAATTAATTATTGATAGCTGCCTTTTTTTTTCTTTTTTTTTTTTTTTTTGCTGTTAGTTCCCGACTACACATGTATGGTGAGGCGAGACGCTGCGAGCGTGCCGAGAATTGGGGGAGATTTTGCAAGAGTTGCATGCTAATTTTTTTGCGAATAAACATTTTTTGGTGAAAATATGCGACTTGGCAGTAATTGCCTTGTTTGATAGCAAGAACGGGATCCAAAGCAATCACAGAGGCAGCAGACAAACTCAATTATAAAAGCAATTGAAATGCTTTGGACTAGAAAGCACCATGAAAGGGCTGAGGGGTTTGGATCAGTGCGGAGCGTCTGCAGATTATGTCGCGCTGTTTAGAACATCAAACAAACACAAGGAGGTCTATCAATAGAGGCTCTTTTACCAAACATACCATCACAGCAACAAGCCAGTGAAGCTCTGTAGAAAAGAAGAAATGGGATCAGATGGGAGGAAACAAATGTTTTCACGACTGAAAAAGTGGAAACGAGGCACTAAACTTCTATAGATTGCAGATCTGTATGCGCAGCCTCCACCCAAACAAAGTTTCCTTGCACAAAGACGGTGCAGTGACTGAGCCAGAGGCAACTCCGGCACAGACTTTATCACAGATAGTTGGCTTTGCAGCTGTTTCAGATTTTCCCTCCACATTTTCCAAAAGAACTATGTGAGGGCTTCTTGGGGGGGGGGGGTTTGCCCACTGGTCTCTTGAAGAGCTGCAGGTGATAATGGTACCCAGGTGCAAACATTTACTGGCTCTGTTGTCCATTCCCTACAGCAGCATCTGACCCCCCACCCAGCTCCCACTATTACACAGGCAGGTTCAATTGGACTGCCAAGCTGAACTGTGCCTGCCGCCATCACTCTTCTTATTCATCTTTCTGTCAGTTTGTTTAAAGAATCAAGCCAGAAACAACCTGCAACCTGCACAGGTTCACCATCTCGCCCCTCATCAGAGCCCCTTCCACCCTCCAACTGAGACAAATGCTTCTATCTGTATGTGTGCGTGTGTGTTGGGCATTCACCTCGAGTAAATGCAATTTATTCCTCCACAGTGCCACAGCTCCACTCCTCCTGTCAGCTTGCCAGGCTCCCAGTGGAGGTTGACAGGCCAGCTGCCAGCAGCAGCCATCTCGACCAGTTAAAGGGACACGTGTGTCACATTTCCCATGATCACGCTGACGTTTGTCAGCCTGACGTACCTTTAACAAGGCACCCATAACTAAGTCTATGTCCCTTCACTGGGAGAAGCAGAGTGGGTCCAGGGACCCAGAGGCTGTCAATCAAAAACAAGAATGCACAAGCACGCTGGCTCGCACAAACGTTGCACCTTTGATGCACAGGCTCAGCCTTTGGCCTTAAGCCTGCATCTCTTATTGACTCAGGGCTTCATTACACACACAGTGAGCTTCAGTAATCTCTCTGAAGCTACCCTTCACACTCCGACTACAAACAAGGTAGCTGCCAGTCTGCATAGTGTTCTAGCTAATACATTACTTGAGTAGCAGGCATTTTACAGGTAGGGCCTCGGTTTTAGTCGGCATAAATTTGCCTCTACTAAGCCCATTGACTATATTTTCCTCGGTGCTTAGCAAATCTTGGCAGCGGGCTGACTATTTCCTTACAGGAAATCTTCTGCCCCATGGTGATTATGGGGCAGTCTAGATACTCTCCATTACCTTGTGGACAATAAAGTTCCAGCCACATTAGACTGCATGACATTGGATTCAATGTGACGGTCTATCTAATGCTGCCATCAAGTCAGAGCCTAACTCACCTTTAATGTACGACCAAACTTTTTTGCCTGAGTTTTTCAGTTTAATGTCTTTTCAACGTGATACGTATCTTTCCAGAGTTGTCTCATCGATGTCAACCCATGCATTTGTGTGTATTTTGAGAAATAATCTCCGTCTCCTCTTCTTATTTGCTCTCATCTCATCTTATCTCATCTTTGCTCTCATTTTTGGAGGCTCTGTTGCTGTCTGGCTTGTCCCTGTTTATGGCTGTATTTCGTAGAAAAACAACAATTTGCACAAATGCTTAAATTATTACTGCATCTACATTTCCTGACAAGCAGTGTCTGTGGTGGAGTGACCTTGTTGTTGCAGAAAACGTATACAGGTTTCACACCACAATCCCCACACTGCAGGCAGGAAGGAACATTATTTGCACTTGTTTTGCACCCAAAGTTCAATTGAAGTGGACCTCACTCCATATATGCCAGAAATAAGACAGCAACAATTCTTACTGTGGGGAGACAGGAGGAATTTTGTGCATCTCAAAATTGAAAGAGTTATGTAACTCTGCTGCCATACTAATGATAGTTGTGGAGGGGAAAAAAAGCCAAGCATGGCAGGAAATATCAGACTGGACAGATTTACCAGGCTGGAAAATGATGTGATTATTTCCATACTGATGCAGTCTTTAGCATCCTAGTTAGCTACTTTTTAGGATTGAGAGCTGCTCTTCATTCCACTCACTCCTGATTACGTTGCTTAGAAATGAGGACTTGTTGTTGTTTTTTGTTCTGTTGAAGAGAGTCACCACATCAGAAAATGCTCACATGGATAATTTTGGAAGGCAATGACAAACAACTGATTTGGCCATTTGGGTATGAAATCTTATTGCCAACTATTTTTCCAACTCCGGACTGACTTCAAGATGACCTCAGACAAGAAAATTATATAACCGACATTTGTGTTGGACTAAAGAACATCAGAACATTCAAAACTTCATGTAGTAAAACTTGTGGTATTGCTCACTGCTGTATGTATATATATGTATATATAGGACCGTAACATTATATGTTCAAGACCATGGGTCTGCTGGGAATTCTCAATGAAAAAAATGCACTCTAAACAAAGAATGTGTTGTATGCATTATTTAACAAAACAGACTTCTTCATGAGTAACAATGCAATACAGCTGAGTGGGCTAAAGGCTGCAGGAACAGGATATACAAACAGAACCACAGCCATGTCTCCACAAGTCTCTCTCCAATTATGTAAAAGTTGCTCACTTGTTGGAGGAGCCCTCAGTGTACCTGCGTGCTGCGAGTTTGGGTGATGATTTTTTTGCTTAGCCTTTTAGAAATGCTGCTGGGAGTTCTATTTTCAGTATTAGTTTTAGGAGAAATGACTCCATGACAGAAATTTTCATTGTGGCTGCTCGGTGATGCATGTCTGTTGCACAAACCATTGCCGATCTTCTAATTATCATGGATGCTGCAGTGAGAAAACAAGCTGTGGTGGAAATAGCATGACCCAATGGCGTCTCTCTAATTTGCATTATCATAGAGTATGCTGCTGTTTGCCTTGCTGTGTGATTAATTCATGTGTGTATCATTAATGCAGAATGTCCAGGGGCAAAGACAAAAGCTCGGTCAATGTGAAATGAAACACAGGAGCAGGCTGTTAAAAATTGCGCACACATATGCGCTCGCTCACACACAAACCGAATCTTGGAGCTAAAAACACAGCGTGACTTATCTGATGCCCTTGTTTTGAGAAGTAGTGCTCTGTTTAAACCAACAGAAACAATGATAGTTGACCCTCCGAGAGGGAAGGCAGCCACAGGGCCAGTTTAATATGCAGATGAGGTGTGGGACTGCTACACACTGCAGGATTTAGACGCAAAACACTGAGTTCTCTCTTTCTCTCCCTTTATCCATTTCATTCACTCTCTCGCTTCTCTTTCTCTCCATTCCCTATTTTCATCTATTAATTTCAAATGATTTGTTTTTTAATTCTCTGCTACACTCGCTTCATACTTTTACTCTCTTGCTCTCTCAGTTTTGGGCTCCATCGTTTCCTCTATCAATTTAATCCGCTCCCCCTCTCCTTCTATCTCTCTATTTTGTGAGGCACAACAATCAGTCTGCACTAAATGCTGTGGGAGCCAGAGGTAGAATAACAATGGCATATTCACTCCAAAGTTATAACACAGAGCAGCTGGCATAGAGACCGCACAGCCCTAGGAGATCTTCCGAGCTCACTACTGCAGCAAGAGAATACAGTTTGGGAAGTGGCAGATTTGGGAAAAGTGAAAAGGCTGCAGTGATTAGAGCTGCATTTAAGGGACACCGCCGCTCATATGACTCCGCTGCTGGAGGAGAAGCAATGGGGCTGGTGTTTGCTGAGTTAATGGTTTGAGCATGAGCTTGCTGACAGCATCTAAAGCTTGATTCACACTGATGAAACAGACTGGGAAACGCTCCTGTGCACATTGCCGGGGTTTTTCAGCCGTTTCTGTAAATTAAATCGGGAATGTGTGAAGATATTCATTCGCCTAAGCTGCGTGTGTCAACCACAAGCCAAGACGGATACTGTACAGCATGAAGCCTGGCTGGTCATGGTCTGAGGTTGGCCGCCAAGCTCAATGTGCCATGTGCAGCATATTTTCCCCTGGCCGTGGTTCTTTTTTTAAACTCCCTGGCTGTTCAACATGCTAATAACCGAGACCGGTTTAAACCCCACTGTTCATTCGCCACCCCGGCCGAGCTATCTCAACTCTGATGGCGTGCCTGGCAGCAGTGGGTCTGAGTGAGCCGGGGACAAATGTGTTTGTCTGTGTGGGAAATATAGAGACATAGAAAACGAGACAGACAGGAGGAGAAGAAGAGAAAAGAAAAGGAGGAGAGAGGGAGAGAGAGAGAGAGAGAGAAATGTGGTGGCAGCATGTCAGCTTCTGATAAGGGCATTAGTCTGCCCCCTGTGGGTCGGAGTGAGAGACTGACACTGCAAGTGCTCACACACACGCACCCACACACACATATGCACACACATACACCCCTCTCTGTGGATATCGGCTTTGCTGTCCGGGACTAGTCAACGAATAATAGATAAGACCTTCGCCTGGCACACATCAACAACTAAACTCTCAATCACTGGAGTCGACCTCAAACTCCTCTGTTCAAAACCTACACATTAAACACAGACGGCTATTTTTACATACACACGACTCCTATTCACCGAATGTGTACAAAAACAGAGTAGCCCTTTATGTTTCGAACAGAAGGAGTCCAGAGATGCGAGCCAAGGCTGTCTGGTCCTGCGGGACTGACGCCTCTTTCATGTCAGACATGGGATCCATCCTAAATGGAGCGAGGCCTTTTATTTACCGAGCTAATTGACTGCAGAGGCACATGTGAAGCCAACTCTAAACAATGCCCCAGATCTTGTATTCATAAGTGAGTGTTTGAAGGACACGGGATAATCCCCGCAGTTTACGCAATGGAGAGACTACAAACTTGGGCAACAGCAGTGCGCTCAATAATGCTGCAACATTGCTGGCTAAATTAAAATTATGGATTACTATTTAACAACTGTTTGCTGTGTTGTGGCAACATTATGCGCCGCAGCACGCCTACAGCAGCTAAGTCAACACTGGGACACGAGGACCGTGCTTGCATGAGAACAGGGGAGGGGAAGATAAAGGTCCAGGGAGTCGAGAATAAGAAGGAAGGCTCTAATTTGGAGCAAGGAGCTCACTAGAGGACACGAGACAAGATCAATGCATGAGAAATCACACAGCCACAGCTTCAAAAAAGAGACGGACAGATATTTCTCTGTGAAGTCTACCACTCATTACCATTAGTAAGAGGGTGATGGGAGGAAGACGAGTGTGGGCTGTGGCAGATGGATGACAGGGAACCATAGGGCTCCAGGCAGAAATCTCCAGAGCCTTTATAAGAGCTGGTTAGTAGGAGCACAATGACCACAGAAGAGTCTGTGAAGTGCAGTGAGTCAAAGAGTATAAAATACCTGACCGGGCGTGAGCAGGAAGAGTCTTGGGACAGAATATTCTATTACCGTACAAAGGCAGAGATACAGCATGTTCTGAGGCATGAGGGGCACATACACCCAGGATAACAGTCTTCAGATGATCCGTCAAATTTGAACAGAAATCAGCTCCAATCTTGTTTTTTTCTTATCTCCTTTCCCTTTTCATCCTCTTTTCCCTCTTCTGTCTGTCTGACTGCATGTTCTTAGGAAGTGGAGGGTAAAAAAAAAAAAAAAAAAGTTCTCTTAAAATCGGAGCTACTTTGTCTTTTAAAACCAGTGACATTTAAAGCATGGACACACTTCTACACTACATTTGTTTATTGTGCTCCGTATCGACTGTCTGTCTGCCGGCAACATCAGACTGCACTGCACGCAGAAGCTGAGTGTGACTGACAGAAGAGGCCGTGTAGGACTGTGGGTGTAGCCTGAGTGACAGGCCTGTGGCTAAATCTCCCATGCGACCTGGGGACTAAGAGTTGGTCAGGTGTGTGGGTGTGATTGGTGAGGGCAGTAAACAGATTATTTCTTCTTTCTGGCAGCACCTGATTTTGTGCAAATACAGCCCCCACGAGTCTTATCTAGCCCTATTACAATATGGCCCTCCCAGACATCAGAATATTTCACATGAGAGTACATCTGCTATATAATGCCCTGTTGAAAAACAGGAAATATGCATAATGATCTGCAAGTTTTAACCTCTGTAGTGCAACATGCCGGAAGACAACTGACGCAGCTTTTCAATATAAACACCAGCATTTAAGACTGTTTTATGTACTTTAATTATTGTTTATTCATTATTATGAGAGGAAAAAGGTCGTCTTGTTGACGTCCTCTCACCCATAAACAAATCCACGCTCATGTTTTGCTGTACAGAGCTCATTAGCTCGTATGTTTACACCATAAAGATGTTGATGAATAGTGAACAGTGTTGTTTTCTCCTCCTCAACATTTTTCTCTATTCCTTCCCCGTGTATTTTTCTCTCATTCATATTCATGGTCATTCCGCCAATATAAATGCAATGAAAATTACACAAACATTAAAAATGTCCAAATGATTTAAAGAAAAACAACATTCTTTTTTTCTAACGAGTAGGATAGTACTCATCAACAAAACATGTTTATTTTGACAAGTGTAGTGCTTACTGGCAAAGCTATTAGAGAAGCTACATGTGACATTTTAGCACCAATTACAGTAAAATTCCTCATTTTAACTCTCACATCTTTGATTAAATGTAGAGAAAATGTGA
>JAQNCA010000032.1:6223826-6255434 GCA_029783725.1 Acanthurus tractus
GGTTGTTGTATAGCAAAGGACTGAGGCTGGAATCGAACCTGGGTTGCTGTGGGAAGGACTCAGCCTAAACACATGGTACATGCACCACCAGGTAAGCTCTGCAGCCCTGTGCATACTCCATTAAGAGTCCAAAACAGGCTTCTTGTGTTTGTGAAGAACTCATGCTACTCTCAGTGAAGCTACTTTCTTTTGCTGTTTTTTTCTGCTGAAGGACTTCACCTGATTTTGCTCTCCGGATCTCACTGAGCTCTGAGGATAGTTTTGCTCAAAATGGACCCATTTAATGTCATAAGTGACACTCTTTACAATGGTCACTGTTTCAATGCAAATTAAAACTGTAGTGTCCTTGCCTGCGGCAAAATGAACAAGTCCCGTCAGGGCATTTCAGACTAATACATTTTAAAGTCGATGACTACTTCCACAAAGTAGTCAATTCAGGGAGGTATATCATACTTCTTCACATAATACCGATCAATTCTTGTCAAAGAGGTCAAACATACAACCAGTTAGGTGGGTTAACTGATAAAGGCAGGACAAAGAGGTCAAAAAGCAGAGTCCTCAATTGGCCCTGAAAGGCTTTTTACAAATGAGAGGCAATCTGATTGGACCAAACTCCCTACAAGCTTATCTGAGCTGGAGATGCTGTTTTACTGCAGCAGCAGCAGCAGCAACAGCAGAAGCAGAAGCTTCCTTTCTATTTATTGTGACTTGCTAAACCCCAGTCGAGAGCCGTCCAGGTCAGTTTGCTGTTCAATTTTGCTCCTGGTTCAAATAAACTGGAACACAGTCCGATTATTGAGTACGTATGCAAAAAGCCCTGTTTTTATAGAACAGACATTTTGACTTGTTATAGTAAGAATAGCACAGGTGCAACTAATAACATTAATGATGTCCTCGTTCCATTGACGTGTCCCAGTAAGCCACCACAGTGAGCCAGCAGGCACAATAACACTGTCCTGAAACTGGAACACCGAAGTGGACTGCTGCCATGATTATTAGTTTGATTGGTCACACCTGGGTTATTCCTGCTGTGACATGGCAGAATGTCAGCTGTGGGGAAAAAAAAGGGGTCTAGAAGTATTTTGGCACACATAGCTAGTCATTTCCTTATAGCGAAAAAGAACTTTTATTTTCATCTTGTTAGTTTTATCACATGGATTAAAACAATTCTGCTTCAAAGTAAACGGGACCTAAAAAGATAAACAATAAAAAGTGGATGACTGAAGAGTGGAAGAATTACTGTTGCTTGGTAAGATCGATTTATATTTAAAAATGCTGATGGTGGGGTTGAGAAATAGGCACAGCCAGCATGAATCCATCAATCCATCGCAGCTGGTGTCAACAGTACAGGCTGCTGGTGAGGAAGTGTGGGGTGTTTTTTTGTGGCAGAACACAGTAGGGTCCTTAAACCAATTAAGCGTTATTTGAATGCCACAGCACATCTAAATATTTGAGGGCTTACAGTGAAAGTGCTATTTTACAAATTATACGAAAAGCAAAGCTTCCAAAGACTGTCTCTTCAGTCAAAACATAACACAGGAATCAGTCATAACATGAAAACTGTGTAGGGATTAGGCTTCAGAAAACTGATATCCAATATAAACGTGCATTTGCATTTTATGGAGGAAGAACATCAGAGAGAATTAGAGAATAAATCTGATCACAGTGGAGTTTACGGTAATCATCTTTCCTCTGATAAAATAAAACATTAGTTCACCAAAGGTTCACTGTTATATATCTCTTAAATTGTGAGGCATCAAGCCAGAATGTGGAAAAAAAATGAGCAGGTTTCTGAGTTTATGGAAAAGCAAACACCTTCGGAAAAAGAAGGGAGGATAGGCTGTTTCAGATAACAGCTCATCCTTCCAGGGGAATTACTTTCAAAGCACACGGTGTCTCAATGATAGTTCATGGGTTATCTAAGACTCTTCCTCCATCATGACAAAAGTTTCTTGTCGTCCCCTGACAATCTCAACACAGACTCTGGATGTTTTTGTCTGTATGAAATAGATGTGGAGAAATATATTCAGATTACCTAATTTTTCTGTATTTTTAGAAATACATTTGATTACTCAGTATGTCAGTGTAATGAGCTGCTTCAATACAAAACGCTGACCTTTAGAAAGCTAGTGGAGGCAAAGTCCCCAAATCACACCGATAAGCGAGTACCGACCATAAATCTCAATATATCAGCCTGGCGGGATGAAAATGTAATCCATGCTTATGGCAACAGTGTAGTAGCCATTATCTGACTGAGAAAGTGACATCTTTCCCTGTAGTGCACATTCTCCTACCTCGAGGGTTATTGAGTGCGGCTTCAGTGGCCTTCCTGCCCTCTCCGCAGTGGCTCTGGTCAAAAGGCAGACACTGCTCCCCTGTCCCGGCCACTACCTCCAGGTTACGAGAAGGATCTTTGGGCTGCCCGAGGTTCCTCACTCGGTACACTCTGCGACTGCTGGTGTCAGACACGTAGAGGACCTCTCCCATCGGATCCATGGCCAGGTAGTACTTATGAGCAGGGCTGGTGCTGGTGAGACAAAGTGCACAAAGTTAATGGAGTTTTAAGTTTAAAAGCGCAGTGAGTTTAAATGGCGGAGCTGTATGCAAATTTTCAAATGAAAAAAAGCTAACAGATTCGAGGTATTTATAGTTTGAGTTTTGGAAAAATGTTTCTATTTTTCTTACTTACTTACTTACTCAGTGAGACTAGCCTAGTTAGGGGAAATTAGAATATTACTCTGCGCTCATGATTAGACAATACCTTCAGCTGAAGTAAAGACATTTAGGGGTAATCAGGGCGCCCCAATGAATAGCATTAGTTTAAGAAAATCTGGGAGTAAATTTGTGCCTGTGCTGCTACAACAAGATTAATGTCCTCTACTTTAAACAGTACAAATGCCCACAGCCACAGTGGCTGAATAGTGGTTCTAAGTGATAATCTCATTTTCATGACTCTGTATCAGCACTCCAAACATTAACAGGATAATGAATTCAAAATATTAGACTGATGATTAATGTGTTCTTTGTATGTCACTATTAACCACTTGTGTAAGTATTGTCAGTGCAACTGGTGCACTGCGCCGCGGCCCAAAGGCTTTCAGGCACCCATGAAGGATGGTGATTATTGCCGCTCAGTTATTAAAGGTCACGCAGACCGTGTCGACCGGCCTTCAAAGCAACTGTTCACCACCAACATTAAAAACTACTTTACCATTACTGTGATAGCTGTGTATAGCACTCTCCCACCTTGTTTATTACACTAACAGTTTTGTAAGCTATGTTGTGTCCCTGCCTGATCGCATCTGAGCGTGTGCTTGTGTTTGGAAGAGAGGGAGGGCCAAAGAAAATGCAGTTGCGCAAATCCTTACTTAATCAATCAATTAGTCAGTGAGGTTGCTGCCATGATCCCTTACATTAAATCAAGCCCAAAATATTCTCAACACTGTTTCAAAATACTACATTCACTCCAACAAAACGTTGTCACATTCAGTCTATGCAGGTAAAACAGTAAGAGAAACATGGAGATTTAAACCTTTGCAAGAGGAAAATATAATATAATGTTCACTCATTTTCGCTTTATTTGATAAGAATAAAGGAAAGCTGGTGTCAGTTCCCCTCGGTTCAGGGTTTAGTGTGCATACGTTGTATAATGCTTACCTATAGTACAAAAGCAGCAGCATGCAGGGACCTACAATTGCTCACAATGACACCAGGAAGACGGTCTTGTGTGATCTGAGATTTTAGAGTGCTAGTCATATGTTTGTCAGCATAAATGAGCCCACATGCCAGGCAGAGATAAGGAACCTTACGTAAGTGCAGACTGGATAAGGTGGAGAGCAGCATAATTCATGCATTCATAAATCCTACCAAAAGCTGAATCCTTGTACAGTATTTCTCTGATGTGATACCCTTTCAGGAGTCTACTGATGCCTTTGAGAGGGGACTGTAGTCATGGCTGGCACTGTATGCATGTTTGGGTTTCTGTTTCTGATCCTGTGTCTTCCACATTGTATGTGATAGCTGTAAAATGTTGTCTTTCATGCATATTTTTACCTTTAACTGCAATATAATGCAGTCCAGAATAAAGCAAGCAATAGTGGGCGCAACAGGAAAACAGGAGGAACAATAACAGGGAGTGGGGATAACATTCACAAAGGTCTCAGACCATAATTAAACCCAGAACATTTGCACAGCTAAATTTGGCCTAAGCCAAATGAACCGTGTGGACACATAATTGTCTATTGTTCTTGTTGTTATTGCAAGTTTAGGGGGGGGCTACGTGTGGACAAAAGACTGACAGTTTATTCAGTGTAACTCTCATTAAATACAGTGTGCCGTGTGGAGGCAAGACCATAGTATGAAATTCTGTACTTTCTATACTTTTTTTTTTTTTTTTTTTATGAAACTGTCTTTTGTCCTCAGTGAAAGCCTCGAGCTTAGGCGAGTGCACCATGAACACAGACTTCATTTACCCTTATATTGACTGTGAGCTGTATACGGTACCCTGTGTGGGAGGAGGGCCAGCGCTGTGGGCATGTCGTTGTGCTGAGAAGACTTGACTTGCCTCTGTACTTTTACTCTGCGGTTCAGTCATTACAGAAAACCTTTGGCATTTTCAGGTTATTGTGTTGTATTATTGTGACTTTAGCAGAGTAATTGCAAAAAAAAAAAAAAAAAAAGATGGGATAAAGAATTTCAAGTTTGAACTTTGAACATTGTAACTAACTGATTTCCAAGCTATTACTCGGTGGTGTAAAATCCGATGTCAGTCGGGTCTGGTCAAAGGCTTCCTGCCAATTAAACTCAAAGACGCCCTGTAAATGCTTTATTTTTTCATAGAGATCCAGTGAGAAAAAGTCTTGCAAAGGGAAATTAGAATGCTAAGAAAAAAACATTTCTAATGTCATGCTTTTTACACGTTGGTCCTCAATTAAAGTGCATTAACAATTTTTTTTACCGACCTCAAAAACCTTTTCTTGCAGGTTACTAAAAGGTTGCTGTAATTTTCTGTTTGCTGTAGAAGGCAGCAGTACACTGTGAGACTATTCTGCTCCCACAGACCCTTATTCTCTAAAGAGGAAACCTCCTTCTGATATTAGCTTGAGCCTCCTTGTAACCTAGAATAAAAAAAAACACACTGCAACATAGGAAAGGGTGCTGTCAGTCATCTGGTCCATTAAGAGCATAACTGTTTACAGAGCTCTGCACTGAACTGCACATACATAATTTAAACGTGATCCTGGGAGAGTTACTCGCCGAGTTTCAAAGTGTGCCACTGCTCCGCACATCATATCATATTTGTCGGCCCTCTTGAAGCTACCACAGGCATTGTACCGAGCACATAACTGATTACAGATCACTTCACCCGTCGTCTCTGCAATTAGAAGCTCACAGCTCCGAATACATTCATGCATTTATCCAGTGCAAGAGAAATGAACAACAATTACAACCGCAGCACAAACAATACATAGCCTCCCAAGTCCCTACTTCCCTCCACACATCAAAACAAAAAATGATCAGAGTTGATAGACACAGTGATCCTGACTGTCTCTTCGAATCAACTCTCTGCTCTCAGATAAAGGACTTTCTCCCCTATTTGCTCTATTCCCATCGCAAACTCTTGAAGGGAAAGAATAGACAATGGTTTTATGATGAGTACATCCCATATTGTCTCCCCTCGGAGAGCACCTTGTTTTGAAGCCCTGTTGGCTGATAGGCACTTTGCTGGGAAGAAAAGCTTTGAAAGCTGAATATGGATAAATAATTAATGCATTTGACTTGGGAGAACAATAGTATAGAATAAAAGAGAAACACTAACGGAGCGCGGTAAAACAGTAAAAAGCTGCTTCGGGAGGAAAAAAGGAGGAAGTAAGAACTAAAGGAGAAACCTCCAGGGTGAGAAAAGGGGATCCGAAGTGCCTTTAGAAGAATCCAGCTGCTAAAGGTGTTTCCCAACCTTTCTTCTGACATACATATACACAGCTCTGATGGACTGAGGTGCTGCATCTCTCCATCACCAGATGTTATGCTCAAAATGGGTTCTTCTGAAACGGATTTAAAACTGGATGCTAAATAACTTCTTATTATATAAATGTGAATAATGGATATTAAATTACTTTTTCATACTGATGAACTCTTTAAAGCTAAATTTAGCTATCTCAGCCTCTTATCCGATGCTTTATCCTTTACTTTTGGCTAATTACATTTTCTGTTTATCAACTTCAATAAGCAGACTATTTAAATCCTATGGGCTATGACTTTGAGCTGTTTCAACTTGTTCAACTTGCTATCTATCACTCATTAATTCCTCTCACTGGCATTCTGTCTTTAGGTGTTATATCTGAAGCAAATCAGTGCTTTTTTCCAAGCTTGATTTTCTATTTGATCTACTAAAGCTACTTCACAGTCTTTGCTATTAGCTGCTGGCAACAGCGGAAGGAGCCCCTGGGGAATTCGTACCACTGGTTGAGAATCACTGGCTTAAGCAAGACAGGAGGAATTTATTACAGTTTTTAGCTTCACATGCACATTTACATTTTCATACTTGACGTATATAAACACTCGTCTGTACAGCACAATCATAAATTCCCTTTCAGGATATCATTTTTGTATGGTTGAAAAGTTTGGCAATGCTAGAGATATGACATCTTGAAAAATCCTCCCTCTCACCAAATCGGATAAAATCCTCTCTGTCTCTCTCACATCCACAGGCGCACAAACACACGCACAGACGGCTCGATATAACCCCTGATAGTGCTGCACTCACAGACAGACACACAAACATGCAAACACACACACACGCAGGCACACACAGGCACACACAGGCACACACACAAACACACACAAAACCCTATAACATCTGTCTAATCTTCTGTCGAACACGGTGTATAGAGCTCACACCACCATCAAGGCTCAGGGCCAGGGACGATGTTGAGGCCATACGAGGCCTCTGGCTCAGAAAGTGAGTGAACTGCTGCATTCTCCGAACAGACTTCCTGTAATCCTCTAAAAATATGAAATCCTTGACATTTTGGATGATTTCCAATTTACAAATTTAATATCGCCCAGTGAAATTTAAATGAGGATTTGATGGATCTGATTGCAACCTGAGAACATTAATATGAGTGCTGTGTTTGTGCGCTTGTGGGGAGAGGGAAAGTCAGGTCAATGCAATTATGCAATTTGCAGCAAACAAACCGGGATACAGGCACAGGGAGTCATTTTGCAACACTGTCTGTCTTTTCTCTGAAGACGTGTTCTTTGTGTGTATGAGTGACATTTGTGAAGGTGAATTAAAGGTGTTGATGGCTGGTTCTCACCTGTGTCTCGTATCCCGGTTCCTGATAATAAGCCAGAAAAGAAAATTTTTAAAAAAGGAGAAAAGAAAAAAGGTAAGACAATCATTAATGATGCTTGAGAGAATCACTCAGAATTTCATAGCCAACAATAAGTCAATTTTCTTCCCATAAAATGAAATTAGGGTTGATTTTGGCAGCTGTATTGTTTCACATTAAATATTAACCTAAACAGGAGGCTTTTTGGCATTTCCTCCCAGAGGGCAGGGAAGTATCAAATACAGACACTATGAAACCTCCGTCTGAACCAGAAATATTTGTCAGAGATACAATAATAACAGAGAATGAGAGAGTAAAGTTACATAAGGAGAACACTTTACAGGACAAATGACTGTGCAATCCCATCGAGATTCTACGCTTGAGAAAATACAGAAATAGAGAATGTAGTGCCTGCAGCGCTGTAGGAGATATCATCGTCATAATCCACAGGAAAAAAAAAAATCTTTGTTTCACAGCAAAGACTTTGAGCCTCTCTCACATCCTAAAGAGGTAGATTAGAGGCTGTGATGTCTGAACCTCATACACTCTGCGTTTGCATGAAGACAAATTTCAGAATGCATTCTATTGAGATCAAACAGATCACAACCGCAGATGCCATCCAAAGCTAATGCTATTCCAACCCATAGCAGTCGAGTTAATTTTGTTTTATTTGTGCTCGAGTCAATCCAGCGCTCAAAATCCCACTGCTTCCCGCTGTGGGAGATCCCTCCCAAGATCGGTCTGCTCTTATCACATGCATGCTCAATGAGATCACGAGGCTTACTTGAGCTCCAGTATTGTTCTGGTGTATCCATCAGGATGCACCCTGCGGATGAAGTTGAAGTCCCCCACGTAGAGGGAACCATCAGGGCCGCTGGCCAGTGCCACAGGGGCAAACAGCATCATGTCTCGAGCGGCGCCGCTGCAGCTCGGACCGCAGGGGACGCTCCGGTAAAAACCATTCCCCATCACTGTGCTGATGACAGGAGGCTGCTGGGAGAGGAAGACGTTCTCCCCGTTTCCCTTGTGAAGGATTCCTGGGGGGAGGAGGGAGGGATACAGTAAATGCCTTAAGGGCCCTGAAAACATTTTCAGTGATGAACACATTATTTTCTGCCAAAGTCTGAACATTTTCGGTTATTTCTGAGCTGTATTTTTCAGTTTGTCTAAGCTCCTGTCAGTAGATTTAAGGGAGGACGATACAGGTGACTAGGGTGCAAATTTTAATTATTGTATATCATCCTGTAACTTCCCCACCTGATTACCTACTTTAAGGCAATTACTTTTTGCACTGCAAGTTTTCTGAAAATGTTTATTTAAATGAAGCTTTTCTTCATTAACGTGTGCTGATTTGCATGCATTACCAGAACACATCATGATCACTGGATGAGTCAAGTCATGCTCAAAATTCCTGTTTCATTTTGTTGACATTTTAGAGTCGAAGGTTTTTACACAGAGGGGGTTTTAAAAAAATCTGTTAATCTCTATTAATCAGAAAATAATATTAAAATCCATGTTTTTATTATTTGCAATAATTGCAAAAAATGTAACTACATTTAATATCATAATGTGCATTTGGATGTTCTATATTAACTGATCAGGAAAGAAAGTTATGGAAACAACATCCCAAAAGTGACCAGTGCAGTAAAAATCTTTTTCACATGTAGGGTCTCTCCTTAAATCCGCCTTTTGTGGAGAGCTGATGTCACTCTCTTTGCCACAGCCATCAAAAGTAATTAACACTGGGATTTAAATGTGTGATGACAACTGTGGGATTGTTTTCTTACATGAATCCAAACCCATACACCATGGTAGAAGCAGAGAAGCTCAATTTAAAAAGTCTTTATCTTTTCCCCTCCAACGTCTCTACTAGTGGCAATTTCAAAAAGGATTTTTTTATTCTATAGGGGAGTATTTTAGATTTGAAAACACTTTTTCAAATCCTTAATGGTGATATTGTCATATATTGTGTTGCTTTCTTTATGATATGGTGGAACATTTTTGTGTGTGTGAAAATATGTCAAGGACAGCATGTTATTGTTGTGTAATCACT
This sequence comes from Acanthurus tractus, assembly GCA_029783725.1. Lineage (NCBI taxonomy): Eukaryota > Metazoa > Chordata > Actinopteri > Acanthuriformes > Acanthuridae > Acanthurus > Acanthurus tractus. Next base: position 6,233,214 of record JAQNCA010000032.1, read on the forward strand.
TTTTGACGACTAAAATCGAACAAAATACACCAAAAATGCAAAATGTTATCTTGAAGCATCCTGATCTTTGTTTCCTTTCCTTGTTATGAGATTTTTTCTGTATGAGATGGAATCAGAAGAAGAAAAACGTATGAATCTTCTCCTGGCAAACAAATTTTCAATCGGTGAACATAAAAACAGGGGCATAGCATGGCAACCGTCCGTGTTTATGCGCCACAGACCGAATTATGTAAGAAAAAGCGTGACACGAGTGCATAGTTTTTCCTCACCACTGCGTATGTTGAGGGAGTGGTGTTTGTCCAAAGACCATCCTCCCAGGTTGGAGGGGACCAGTTCAAATCCCTGCATCAGCGCCGTCCTCCTCTCCCACTGGATAACACCGGGACAAGACTCGTACTCATAGCCGACGGAAACTGAAAAGCAAACATATTCACACGTTAGAGGGTTTGATGTCATGCACAGTAATAACTGCTTGCTGCAGACCTGCTGTGTCTTAACACTCCAGCATGTGCAGTAAAATAACTGTATGCAGCGCAGGACTTGACAGTCAGACGTTTCACACAAGCACACTCATTCCTTATCTCAAAACTATACCGTCTTGAGTGGTGAGACACATGAAAGGGCTGTAGCGAGACCTCATCAGTGTGTGTGGTTGAGAGAGATCAGTGAGAAGTGGAGGCGTAATCAGGAGGAGCCCGTCTTCATGAAGGAGCCCTAGAATTAGCTGCTTGGCCTCTTAGTTGTAATGATACGCTGTGCAGCTTCCCACTACAACTAACAACTATCAACAGCTTTTTTTTTTTTTTTTTCTTGGCTTGGCAAGAATAAATATGTTTCAACAGTAATTTACCACTTCACACTTGGAATATGTTTAAAGGCAGCAGGTGACAGAGCTGCAGGGTCTCTTTAAAACATGTAAACACAATAATAAGCCTGCATACATGTCAGTCTGAAACACACAATCACACATGCATGCGCATAGAAATACATGCAGTGTGTCATGCCATGGGCTGCAGCACTGCTCTTAACTGTAACCTGTTAACAAACCCTGTACTTGTACAATTAAACTTAATTAGAGTAAAACCCTTATTAGCCACACCAAATTTACATAGAAAGCCGATCCTAAACCATTTCATGAACATGCACGGCGTCTTGTGGAAAGCTGAAATCTTCTGCAAACAGATGTGTGAAGACGACTTGATGGGAGCCATTATTTTCAGAGCACATGGTAAAGCAGCATGAAGCAATATCTGAGAAAAAATTAATGAAAAAAGTAAGATTACTAAGATATTAAATGAAACAAATATGTTTTTCAGACTGTACGTCTGGGAATTTTTCCAAATTAGGTTATTAAATGTGTTTAATTAGGATATATTCATAATTTACTTAATTCATCCATATTTAGGCTATTTCTATCACATGTAAGCAAATAATATTCATATTTAGGAAGGCTATGTTTATTTTTAGGATATTTCCTACATTACGGGAAGACTAGATTCAAATTCTTCTTTTTCTAAAGACCATTTTTGTCCTGTGGCTTTAAAAAATCCTGCCTCTGTGAAATTCCACATTTTCCATAGTTCATTGTTGATACACAATATGAGTAATCTGCACAATGGATTGCAACTGGCTCATTCCTCACACAAAGGAAGAGGGGCAGACCCTCCCTTTAACATGGACTCTCATGTGGAAGTAGCAGGCTGTGAGGAGGACAGGGAAGCTCATGGCAGATGAAATGAGAGAAAGAATACAGCAGCCACGCCAGAACAGAAAAGAACTCCACAACACTACAATGTGTTTTGGACCAAACATTTTACTGTCGTCGATGCTTGATGTAAAGGGGAGTAACCCCGCCATATTTGTATGGTGTTATCAATCAATGAATACTACAGCACTTCTGCAGTTAGATAAGGCTGTTTTTGTCTGCTTGTTTTTTTGTCGTTGGTCTGACAAAAGTGTAGACTGAACCTGATGTTATGATTTTATTTTTTTACATTTATTTTTAAGATATATTTAGGACCTGTATTATACAAGCATAGAAAGCTGGGCTTCCCAGTTGTTTGTTACATGACTATGCATTGTAAATGGTAGTCTCTAAACACTGACAAAAAATAATAAAAACCTTTTTCATGCTCGGCTAAGTGCTAACAGCTAGCTACTTAAGTTCCACTTCTAATTTTATATTTTTACTCTGATCCAACCGACAGCAATAGTCACTGGTCACTGATTTCCTTGCAAACAAATATTTTACAGACAAAACATATATTTAATGTATAGGATACGCGATGATTTTTTGTTTTGTGTAAAATAAATAATGTATGTCTTTCAATTTAATACTGCTGTTTTGGCATTTATTATTCAGTTACTGTTAAGATGATGTTTAAACAGTAGCCAAATAATTAAAAAAGGTTTTTAAGCAGACGTTATTTGAGAAGAGAAATGATTTTTACACCTGGTGAATTATTGGTAATGAAATATTTTATACTGTAGCACTGCTACATTTGTTTAAAGCTGCATTTATTCAGTCTTTTATTACCACCTTAGTAATTTGTCATAATAAAATTATACTTACATGCCCATTAAACACAGATAAACTGCATTTATTCAGAGGACTGTTTCTAGCAAACTGACAAATGTCAATCCAACTATTATCTGGCTCTTTAGCAGCTAAATGCTGTGTATGCACACAAGTTGTTAGAGCTGTCTATCTGCCGGTTGCACGAGTGTGTGATGGGTTTCTCAGAGCCTTATCAAGTGCACAATTTCAGATTGCTTTGAGTACCTTGAGTGCAAAGCTTTTGTTAAATGTTATTTTCTACCCTGAAAACTCAAAATCATTAGGTCATTATTTCTTACCATGTTAAAAGATGTTTTTAAGATTTTGCCCTCTTAAGTTTTTTTATTGTAATGGATTGCAAAAAAAACCCCTTAAATTTACTGCATCATACAGTGGACGTTCACTACATTTAACTTGCACATGTGGTTATACTTTACACTCAGAACAGCTTCACACAACCGACACAAACAAGAATAGTTGTTGCTGTCAATCACAGTTGGCACTGATCTCTCTTTACTCGCTTCATTGAAACCCAACATGCCTGAGAACTGATGGATACTCAGGGGGACCTGGAGAGCAAAGTCAGCATACAGACCAGCAGAGACGGTGGAATACTAAAGTGGTAAGCACTCCCATTATGTACAAACTCAAGAGATTCCCTTTAACACAGAGAGAAACTCTCAGCAGGCACACCGGGCCAACTTAAATCACTAACTCAATGGGTACAATCGATAAACTGACTGGGGAGAAAAAATAATGGGTAATTTGGGACACTGGGGACTGTGAAAGAGAAAAAGAAACCATGGAGTGTTGGACAAAACTTCTTAGTCCAGAAACTATCTCTTATGTACATTCAAAAGGTTTATGTGTATCATTTTATGAATCTTCGGCTGATAAACTTGTAAGCCTTTGCTTTAAGCCTGTGACAGAAACAGGACTGAGGGAGACTCAACTGAAATTTATAGTTAAGTTCAAGAAAAACACATAGTGCTGGGAAATTTCTGACCCTTAAAGTCACATTGTAGTCCCCCTTGACTAACCTGTTTCACGGCCTGGAAATCAATCCATCCTTACGGAAACGCACCAACAGCTGCCATATATGCATTACCATGGGACACTGTCTCGTTTAAAAAAAGAAAAACTACGATAAAATTGACTTTGTTTGAGGAACAAGGCTTTTTCAGGACAAAACGGGCAAAGCAATCTCCAAGGGAAAGTGTCAGTGATTCGAGAACTGCTTCACAACCCAATATAACTGTAGTTTTATTACAAGAAACAATACACGCAGTCACACGCACACACACTCCCTCACAAACAATAGGCATGCATGCCGTGGTGCAAATGCACACTCAATATCTCACAGGTGAAAGCTTTCATTCCCCTCTGCTGAAGCCTCAGGCAATGTGTTCACCCCAGCAAACAGAGCATGATCTCCTTCCCCTCCCTCTCGCTGGCTATGTGTGAGTACATGGAGTCTGTGTGCGCACATGTGTTTGCGTGTTAAAGCTGGACGTCTGTGTCATTGCAACAGCAAAGCACCGGAGACCAACAGCCTGAGAACAAAAAAGGGCTGCAGAGGTTGAAATGTGCCCCTGCTGGCCAAAGTGATGCGGTGAAAACACAATTCTACCTTTAAAAAATAATCTCTGCTGAAATTGATTATAACATTTTCTATTACAGTGGTTGTGGATACATTATTTTGTTGGGATGGACATTAAAAATATAGTAAATTTGAAGGATGTAGATATCTGGATTCTGTCTAAGTATCCTCACATTTCTGCAAGCCTCCACTCTGCTAAACTTCCAGCATAGCTAATAAATGTAACTAACACAAGTTAATAAATGACAGGAAACAAAATATTCCAAACCAACACAAATATGGGCCCAGTGGAAAAAGGATCACGGCATTTAATACAGAGACTGAGGCCGCATGTTATCTGTGAATCCGCCGGCACATTTACGCAGGACTTAGAGTCGCTTTTATGCTGCCCGGTGGATTTTATCCTGTAAAAACAGTCTTTTCTTTTTTCTTTAAAAGAAAAAAAAAAAAAAAGAATCTCCGGGCTCTGTTTTGATGTCGACTGAGGTTATTTCCTCAGCAGCGCCGGTTTAGTATCTCGGTGACTCGAGGTGCACCGCAGCGGGCAGAGGGTGTGGTGATGCCAATCTAGCGGTGCACTGCAATCTTGGTGTCAAGAAATGAGTGTGTCCCACGCAGTCTGCTGCCCACTGGCTCGCAGCGGGTTGACAGCTCAGCACGCTTTTATACAATAATATTTTGGTCACTTTATTTGCCGAATATACAACCGACTTCTCTGAAATCATACAAAACCTATAATACGGGTCTTGTGTGTCTTCTTGCTGGTATTCTAAGCTCTCCAAGAGCTCTCAGATGATGTGATTACACAGAAATAAAGTTAAATGAGTGATTTGCTACTACTTTTTTTTTGAGAAGGCCTTCTTTCTTATAGCTATTCCACACACTTAAGGCCAGCTACACACACACTGGTTAAGTTTTGTGCAGAATCAGACTTTTAAAACAAAGACGGAAACCTCTGTGCTTATATGCACATCAAATTTGTCCTTGTGATTAATTATTCACCAACTTTAATAATGGATAATAATGGAGATGGGCTCATGGTGAACAGTTCACACAGTTCTATGAAAAAATTTGGCTCACTTCAAACTTTAGTTTTTTGGTTAAAGCTCCCTGAGGACTGTCTGTTCCTGCCAGTCTTCACTCGGTGTCTCCATCCAAAACAACGGGCAACCAGGGTAACGGCTGTGCCCCTCATCTTTTTTCAAAGAGTCCGGCCAAAAGTGACGTCTGGTCACGTTTTTAATTACAATGCAGGTAACCGCTGTGACTGTGATGAGAGACATGATGTGATGGAGATGGTTGGAGTTCAATTCTATGACTGTGTTTCCAGAAACAAAAGACCCTCTTTTTATCCCGGTCCAATTGTGGTTCATTACCGGGATAATGTTTATGTGGCAGAATGAAGATTAAAGAGGCAACTATTTTGTTCCCAGGTTGTGAGCAATTATTTTTTTGCAAATGTAAAACAGTCCAATCCTAGTGAAATTAATTTACCTTAGACCACATATTAAACTCTACTTTCATTTTATTCATGGCACTATGGTGGTACTTAACTGCAGATGGTTAGTCTATGAATCATCATGATGTCAAATAAAATATCCCCCTATTGCCATGGTGACCATCAGGTCTTTAAAATGTCACAAAAGACCCCTGTTTGTCTCTGTATACTTGGGCTGCAGTATTTATGTTTTAACTCTGCATGTTTCAAACTGCAAAAAAGTTTCCTCTGAGCCAAAACTCCACAGGATTCCTCTACTTTCAATGTGTTGTGACTTTCCTCGCTGTGTGCTGACAATGTTGGTTCATTTTTTTTTTAACCCATTTTTAAATAAAAATGCTGGCCATGTGTTACACACTGCTCCTTTTTAAGGGGATTTAGGCAGCGAATGTGACTGTTTATGACAATCACAGCCTGTAATGAACCCACATAAACTGTATGGTGATAAATTCTTTCTGATCCCACCATGTTCCCGAGTGAGCAACAGGTGCACATGATGAGCTTGGCCGCAAAATCATAAAAAGTGTGTTTGGCAGACTCCTGGTGCACTGAGCAGGCAGCTCTTCACTTCAATCTGGCCTCATCGCTGGGTTCACGAAAACAGAGCCGTTGGTATCCACTTGTGCACACAGAGCAGCATCTAATCCACCGTGAGCTCGCAAAAGTAAGGAAATAAAAAACAAACACTCTGCGCAGAGAAAACACTGACAGCTAGTGATTCTGAGGACAGGCGGGATGGACATCTACGGTTTCTGAAACATGATGCAACATTACTTCAAAATATCAATCGATTCTTGATCGTTAGGATTGTATTGGTTATTCTGCTGTGATGCTACGTCTACATAATCAAAGGATATACTACACCTGTCATTTACTGTTAATACTAATACACGGGTGAACGTGAGCTGTTACCCTAATATATGTATTAGCGCAGCACCTGCTTACATTACACTGCTGCACATACCAGAAACTAAGATCAGGGGAAGACATGGAGAGAGAGGAGAGAACAAAAGGGGGCATGGGAAGACAGGAGAGAGGTAACAGGGGAGATCAGAGAGAATGGAAGACATAACAAGCAGCGAGGAGAAGCAAAGAGAGTTCAAGAAAGGACGGAAACACAGGAAACAGTGAAGGTAGAGGGAGATGGGAGGCAAGAGAAGCAGGTAAGAGGGGCAGGGAGGGAGATGGTCGAGCAAACCAGGGCAATAAAAAAAAAAAAGGATCATTGGAGAAAAGGTGAAAGATCAGGTGGGAGCTGGAGCAGATGAAATGCAGCTCTAAGAGATAAGGGGAAGAGGGGATGGATCAGGGGGAGAGAGAAAGCCTCAGGATGGAGAGATCCAATCTTGTACGAGACCATACACTCGAGTGGACAAAGCTTCTGGTATGCCTGCAATAGCTCAGTGCTTATGGAAGGCTCTCTCTCGCAGCTCCACTGTTTGTCTACAAGCTTCCACATAGAGAAAAAAAAAACGGTGAATACAGATAGCAAAAAACATTATCTCTTAAATGACCGACAGAAAGTTCAAAGGATTAAGCCTTGAAGGCATCTTCAAAGTGGCTCTCTCTGCCACGCTGAACCAAAAGTGCAATAACAGTAACAGTTATACATCCAGTAAGTCTTTTGTTGCACAGGTGAGAGAGGACGTCGGGGAAAATGGGCCACATTCACGAGAACTTTCCATGCATTGATTTGTATTTTGCACATGCACACATTTTTCTCCGTAGAGCCAGTTCTGTCCAGAAGCGCTATCACTCTGCCACTGCCGATGATATCTTTACTGCCAGTTACTCTGCAGTATATTTGTAAAGCCATCCATCTTTTCCCATTTCTTCTTCTTCTCAGTCCAGCTCCAGTCTTCTCTATAGTCAGTGGTGAAGGTCTTGGAGAGATATTATAAAGACTAAACTGCTTCCTTTTCACCTGTGCGCACAATCTCCTTCTCACTCCTTTATTACATGTTTTCAATGCTAATCATATTGAAACTACAGTGAGCACTTCCTCAGTTTCTGGTAAATCTGCAGTTTTCAAAGCACTTGAAATGGAACAGAACTCTGCCATCATGGTAATAGTAATAATTTCTTGTCAGGAAATCTTCAGTCTCTCCTTACCCAGCAGGACACTGTCCATTAACAGCTGGCTGATTACCAACTGAATGGTCAATCATTTACACAAGGACTTCCAGCCAGGCTTTGGTAAAAACTACAGAAGTGAACAGCTGTTCAAAGACCTGAGATTTAGTGGGGATGATGTAAAATTTTCTGTTCTAGTATTGCTGGATTTGTGCACAGCATGCCACGGTTGATCAAAACATCCCTTTTCAAAGGGCTGAGAGGTGATAGCCCTTCTTTTTATTTTATTTTCTTCTTCCTATTAGGAGGGAAGACATTTCACAGCATCTGTCAGGAATTTTTTGAGTTTAAAATTACTATGCCACTGAGACTTATCTGTACAAATACGTTCCCTGTGGAAATCTGAATCCTATTTTATGAGCTGTTAAATATTTTGGGAGGTATGTATGCTTGAGAGTTAAATGAGATGATTGATATCACTAACACTCACATGTCTTTGAATTACTATGCAGCTATAGAGCAAGGAGACAATTAGCTTAGCCTAAAGATCTTAAACAGGGGAGAGAGCCGCACACTAAAAATCAATGGGTTAATAACTGACCCAGTGTGGATCGATGAAGCACTGATGCAATACTGGCTTCATTTTACCCATTAATTCTCAGCGTGAAGCCTGGCTGTCTTCATGGCTGACAAATCTGCCTAGCAACACCTCTAAAGCTCCCTAATTAAAACATTTCTTTTTCTCACTCTTCACACAAACAATAGCAACAAGTTTTGCAGTGAGATATATTTTTTTATGGCGACCTCATGATGATTTCAAAAAACAGTTAAAGCATGTCTCATTGTTAAACCATAGAATGTGGTTTTAACATTTTTGTTCATATATGGATTTAAAATACTTGCTGGTTAGTAAGCCATAAGAAGCCGATGGGATGAAAACGGAGTTTGACTAGCTGTTTCTACCTGCCTGCAGAGCGAACGGGCAGTGTTTGTCCCCAACAGCTAATGCAAGAATATAAGATTGTTACCAATCTTCTCATCTCAAGAAAGTGGATAAACATATTTCCCAAAAAGCCAAACTATTCAACTATGCAAACCACCAGTTCTCATCACTGAATAATAAATGAATATAAGTTGCTGTGAATGAATTAAATTTGCAGCATAACTAAAACCACCTTTAATATTTTCTTTTAAAAAAAGGACATCAGGTTTTTGTCACACTTGGCTTTTTCTTGGCTTCTTGAAGTGGAAACTATTATCACAAATGTTAAATGACCACATTCCACTTAAATAACTGCATTATTTAACTCACAGGATTAGCAGACAACCTAAATGAATATTATTGATGAAAATTGCATTTGTTTTGATTTTCCGCATCCTTTTAGTGTTAGTAAAATTATCTGAAAGTTTACTTGTGGAAATAATCAGGTAACTTTTTGGATCTTATTTTTTAATTTACCTAGATTTTCTTTCAAGTATTTATCTGATGCTTTTGCTTTAATTTGACAAGGAGAGAGAAGAAACAAGAAACAGATATGAGAGGATGGATGTCATGGGAGCCAGAGCAATTACTCTACATGGAAACCCCAGAGATTTTGAAAATGTTCTCTCAGTTAGGATAGAAATAAGAAAACGTTTGGTATGCAGCCCACTGCTTTCTACATTCCACCTACCGGTTGCGTGTGTGAGGCCCCAGACCTCCTGGCCGTAAACATCAGTCTTGTTCCAGACCAGCCTGTGAACCAGACCAGGCCCGGCGGGATACCAGCGCTGGTACAACCTTCCCTGGACCGATGCTCGGACATGGACCTTAGAGAGTCCGCCCAGTGGGGACACAGGGGACAATGGAGAGGGAGGGGTGAGAAGGATTCGCAGCAGAGAGAGGTAGCCTGCAGCACGGGTGCTCAAGTAGTTCAGCTTCACAAAGGCTCCTGGGATTGAAACTTCTTCCTGCACCGCCTGGGGATAAGCAGAGCAGAGTGAGAAATACAGGTGACAGGGGGAAAATGAGACAGAGTGAGAAATATAAAAAAAAAAGGTGTCTTAGCTTTACTTTGTGTTGTTATAATGAGATCAGTAATTACTAGAGGCAGTCGAGGAGGATATAGCACACACAGCAGGATGCAGCAAGTCTTATACATACATGTTTGCTTTTATATTAAAACATTTCTAAAAATGTTTCTTAAATGATCATTTTCTTTATTTCACTTTAATAATCATTTTGATGAACTGATATGAACTCTGAATAATAACTTATGTCCATACAAAGAGGGATTCCTTAAAAAAACTGAAGAAAAGCATGTTTATCCTAAATCATACCGACGAGCAAATACATTTAAAAAAACATGCTCATCTCACTGATAAAAAGAACAAACACTGATTTATCCACTATAATGTTTCTCTTGGCCACAATCAGATGCCGTTTGAGTCGAGGATTACCTTAAATCAAATTATCTCTGATGCATTTTCATCAAAGGTCTAAAGGCTTTGATTCCATTTATTAACACAGGTGAACGCAGCAGGGGCTAAGCTCACTGTGAAAAAACTAAGTACTGTTCTTTCAAATTATTTGCTCGCTGCCTGTTTGTCCTGAGGTGTTATTTGTCATGAGGATAAAATGTTCCTTCGTTTTTGACGGCCTGTTTGTCCTAATCTCATCTGATTTGGTGAGATGAGCTTGAACTTTGAAGTGCAGATGATGTATTGTGGATATGAATAATAATATTTGCGAGTGCAAACATCAGTTTCCTCTGCCACACAGGCGTCACGTGACCGCAGCACATAATGGATATGACATTATTTTGCAGTTTATTGTGTTTTTACTCTGTACCGAGAAATTCAGTTGGAACCGAACTGAGGTCAGGGAGAGGTTTTATGTGTTGTAAAAAAAACCTGCAGAGTCACACAGGGTAAATATATAATCACCATTCTGACCTCTACACCTGACTTTCAGCCACCTAATTTGCTTCTCTGGTGAGGAAGTGTATGGACGGAGCACAAATTAGCATTTGCATGATGCAAATATGAACAGAGCTATATTTGCAAAATCCCATGGGACAAGGCTGGTTTGTTGCTGAGCTGTTACAAATTGAGCCAAATCTTTGTTTTCACTGCCTGTCACCTATAAACATAAAGTGGAAAATCGTTACTTTTTACACCGATTTTCTGATTTTTTTACCTGTAGCTCAGGCACTGCTGGCCCCTTCTCTGCACACGCTCCTGTGTATCTGGGAAGCGGGTAGGGCAGCACAAGCGGGTAGGGACTCAAAACGCTCCTGATATCACATTTAGGAGGTTGAGCTTCCTCTCTGGACATGGTCACCTGATCCAGGACCAGGAAGTTGTTGTTTGGCGTCCAGATGGTGCGTGTCTGCGGCAGGAAGGGTGGGCGTTGGAACATCAGGGTCATGGACATGGCTCCCAAGGTCACCAGGTCAAAACTAAAGAGTCAGATGACAGTAAGATGAGAGGAAGAAGAGAAGCACCATCTTTTGTGCATTTTAGTTGGGGATGTCTTTACCTTCCATCCTGCCTACTAATGGTGTAACCATACTCTGGATGTTGCGGGAAAGTGATGTTAACTCCGACCAGGGGGGAACCGTCCTGCAATGCAACACTGCCTCGAATCACTGCCACCCGGCTGGAATAACAAAAGACATGAGGTGGAGAGAGAGAGTGAGCGTGTGAGAGAAAGAGATGCACAAAGAAGGGGAGAGATGACAGGTTTACAGTGATGTAAAACATAATCATTGTTTGAAGAGAGAGGTATATTATATAGCAGCCAAACGACCTTGTGCATGAAGAAAAAGGAACTGCATTGATTCTGCTCAGTACAATTCCCTTTTTCAGCACAGAGAAATCTGCCTGAGATTGCCAGGATACAGGGACCATAAATATAGCTTCACCCTCAGTAAAACCTTTCAACACCCTGTCATATGAAAAAACAAAACCTCCACATCATGTTTATATTACAGTGACAGTGGCACCTGCAGCAAAAAAAAAGGCTTTGTTGTTCTTTAAATAGCCCTTAAACTATCTGTCACATCTCCACTATTTTCAAATATTCATCTTGATTTTTGCAGGTAAGGTGTGAAATACACTGCTTAAATCTAGAATAATCGTTGAACTGGTCAAATGAAGACAGATTTAGACACAAAAGCACACACACACACTCACACACATGTTTATTGATGGAGCCAAGCTGTTACTCCAGAAGAGGGATAAATGAAGGATGGTGAGGTTTCCCCGGGTGGCTGCATTGCCCCGTTTGTTACTCCTGTCCTGAAAGCTGCCATCGATTTCCCCTCTGAACACACGGCCACATAATTAATTTATTTGTTTATTTTACAAGTGAACCAGGGGGGAAAAATGCATTTTGCCATATTTCAGAGATGCATCACTGCTTGTTTTCCAAAGCAAACTTTCTAGGTCATCATCATGTCGGCGAGACGCGCTGTATCTCCTCTCTTAGATGGCAGCAAGAGGATGCTGAAAAATTAATGGTGACACCTCCACGACTGGTGTAACTGAATGATACATTGAGCATTAATATGTAACAAACAAATACTCTGCAGTTGTAGCCTGACACCGATACCGGAGGACAATGTGCTGTCTTGTACCCGGTAATCTCCAGGGGAACAGAGATCACTACGATGTGTACAAAGGCATGTGAACATGTGAAGGGCCTTATTTACATTCAGACGCACACATTCTACCTAAACAAATAATGGCTAATGGACAACTAAATGCATTAATACAGATGTATTTACCTCATTATCTTCTACCTGAGCCTTTCAACCTACCATACAGTAGGACAACTCAAGGACACAGACGCAGACAGAAAACAAACACACGGAGGTATTCGCATGCATACGCAGACCCAGGCTCACATAGAGTAAACAAGCGCATACCTGGTATCAAAGGGCACGTCTCCGGGGAGTGTGTGTGTGGCCGTTTTGCCAAGGAGAAAGCGTATGCGTCGGTAGAAGCTGTGAGTGTGTGCGCTGACTGGTGAGGGGGCCGTGGCGGAGGGCAGCGGGCTCTGCTGCAACAGGGCCAAGGGGTCGGCCGAGCCGTGACACAGAGGGTCGGAGCCGCAGCTCAGCTGCTCGCAGCAGTCGGGGTCCACGCAGTCTATCAGACCATCTGAAATAAACAAGAAGGCCAAATGCACAACATGCGACTGTTGAAATTAAACATTTAGTCACATACGAACATCTTTAGATGAAGTGTTGTTTGTTTAGTGCACTTGAATTTACACAGTCAATGCTGATGACACCTACACATCTTTATTATGTATTGTTTATCAAAGGTTCATACAAGTTTTAATAGATGGAAGAAACTAAGGTGCTGAGAGCAATCTTTTGCTCTGAGGGCCAAAGTATTGTGCAGAATACATTTGTAGCAAGAAAAAAAAAACAGACCCAGTAAAACCACAGAACTGCCAAGAAACAACTCCACATTGCTGACCGGTGAGGAACTCCACCGGGGTAATCTAATCTACAACAATAAACTGCACAAGCATCACCATTATCACAAGTATCAATCAAATGGGATTCATTAGAGGGGCATTAGCATACAATTATAGCATCTGTTGCAATAAATCAGAACTGAATCACCGGCATTATTTGAACGTAATCCATAGAAGTCGGGAGTAAACAAAGAGACACAAAGCGGGGCGGCAGGTAATAGGAGCCAGGCTGGCATTTGTGTTTCCTATTTCAAGCCTGTTTCTGAAAAGGCAGGGAACAGTGCTGACATTTAAATGCATCTGACCTCCGAGCAGAGAGCTAAAGGCCAACAATATTCTATTATAACCTCCTCCTACAAAGGTAGCATAGTACAATGGTTGATTTACATAAGATTCACTTCTTCAACTTGAAAGCACGATTATTAATTGAATTTCTCATATCAGCCATTAAAAGCAAACCAGCAGGCTTGTCTTTTATTGTGCAGGCGTGATTGTTAACCATTGCACACAAAGAAGCACACCACAAATGCAGATTTTTTTTTTTTAAAAATGTAACATACATGAATATGAACGCGCATTTGATTTTTGCTGCCTTGCATGCGGAGAAATGTTGTTTTCTCAAGAGGAAGAACAATACACACGCTCCTCTCTCCCATCCGAGTGGAATAATTGAAAGTCTCTCTTCAAAGTTTCTCTTTATTCCCTGATTACTTGTGATAGCATCTTTCCATCTCTGTCTATCTTCAGAGACAAAAAGATTGCTGCGAGAGAAGACTATGAGAGCCTAAAGTATATCTGCCAATTAAGGGAGATGGCTGAATCGTGTGGAGGAAAATTATGGTATTTGAATAGCCGTGCAGAGAGGTGGCAGGATAGAAAGATAAGAGAAGTGTAAATGGTCTCCATAAGGCTTTGTTAGAGAGTCTTTCTCCGGCATAATCATCCCCAAGCTGAACAGTTTGATACCTGCAGCACAGACACTTGAAGAAGTTCATCAATATTCATATGGCATTATAACACCACATAATGCCATCCAGTATGTATATTCCTCTTTGCATATAGCGCCTTACAGCATATATCTTATATTTTAATGCATTTTTTGTTTGACTATAGAAAGAACAGGTCATTTCCTCCACCCACTCACCACCTCAACATCTACTTATACCTACTCATATAGAGAGAAAGAAAATGTGATATTAAATCAAATCAAGACCTATGTATTAAAAGAAGAGTCCAGTTTTTTAGTGAGCCCTGTTAGGCATCCATAACATGCAGGACTTCTAAGAGATAGATTTTCAAAATAATTAATAGTTTATGGTGTTCTTGAAGCAGCAGAGGCTGATTTGTCTTGACTTTCAGTTCAGGTATGGTACATACATTCACACATGATCTTCCACTTTTTATTACAGAACCGACAGCACGTTTCTGCTAAACCCTGTCTGCTCAATAAAAGGAGAAGTCAGTCATTTTGCAAAATATGCTTATTCGCTTTTTTTTTTTTTTTTTTTTTTGGCAGAGAGCTAGATGAGAAGATCAATTCTGTTCTCATATCTGCCTGTTCAGTTTAAGGCTGGCTGAAGTTGGTTCGCTTAGCTTAGCACAAAGACAGGAGTCAGTGGGGAAAAGGCCGGCCTGGCTCTGTTTAAAGGTAATGAAATCAGCCTGAAAGGTCCTCTAAAGCTCACTGATTAAATATCTCATTTGTTTAATCCATACAAAAACCACAATGACAATTTGTGGTTTTGTGTGTCAATGTGTGTGCGCGCGTGTGTGTGTGCGTGCGTGTGTGTGTGTGTGTGTGTGTGTGTGGATCGATTGCAGTGACTTCCTGGAATTTCAGTGATGACAAGGCTCAATGAACTTACTGCTCTTTTTATTGAGCGGGCTGATAGAGAATTGTATATTATAGCATTTTCTTATCTACATCTGCAACAAAATACATTTCTTTCATGTCTGCTTAATTCCTTTGAACTCTGTGACTTTCTCTTGTTTTATTTAAATAGTAGTCTCAAAGTCGAGCCAAGATATCTCTTGATGACACCATTTTGGTTTTTTTTTGCTTGAGACTTGGCAAACCTGCACAGCAACAGCCACAGTTTTTCAGCGATTCTTCATGACCACTGCACTGACCTGTATGTGGAAAATCTTTGGGATGCCCCTTTAAATAGGCAAAATAAGACTGGCCTCAGTTCTCAGAGTAACTGAACAGTTAATATGGTTATATATATTATGTAAATATATAATGTGGACAGTTCAATAGTCCTTTATTTTTCAAACACCATAGATGAAACATCCATTAGTAATAAAACATAATCAAAACAATAAGATTATAATCCATAATCGCAATACAAAAACATCAGTGCCTCCACTGTTGGCAGGACACAGTCATTCTATGACTGCTTGTCTTTATTCAGTCCCTATTTTAGAGTCCACAAAACATTTTTATTGCATGCTCTGTGGTTATAATCCAGGGTAAGAACCTGTAATTCATGTATTGTGCAGCCATCTCGCTGACTTTTTCCGGCGTGCTGGCTCAGTCAGTCATGCAGCTTTGGTAAACATTCAGGAAAAAAAGGTTACATTTCAGCTATCAGCACCCCGCGCCACCTGAAAAAGGAACTACAAAAAACCTGTGTGTGTGTTTGAGGTTTCCTACTGCTGCGCGCTCTATATCAAATGCCACTCATCACAAAATGTGAAAGCACACGAAAACAAAAAACAAAAAACAAAAAACAAAAAAACAAAAAACAAAAAACATAAAGAACCTTTTACTCCACTACTCCCCACAAAAGCAATAGTACCTTGTTTGCAATGATGGATTACAACACCGGCTTAACAGGCATGTCCATAATGGATATTTGATGGAGTTTCAAAGTGAATGGGCACAGTTGAGAGCCACGTAATATTGCGCTATATTCTTAAAAAACGTGTTATGTACTGTAGAAGAACCTCAGATGGGACTGAAATGAGGGGAAATGATTGTAATGAGCAGAGCTCCTGCTACTGCTGAAATGTTCCTTTCTTGTTTCTGCACCTGAGGATACGACAACACAGCTACAAGACTCAGCGACACACACCTCTCACCTGTCACTGAACATCTCATAAGCATAGCAGCAGAAATCTATTCTGCATGGTTTGCTGTATTTAGACTTGTGAAAATTTCTCTGAGTGCCTTTTATCCTAGCAGGTGGTATGCATATTAGACATTTAGCTGTGATAAGAAAAAAAGGCATACACACTTGCGAAAATGTGCTCACACACACACACGCACACAGAAGCACACAAACGCACACAAATACATATTCAATATAATAATGACCAGCAGGACTCTACAGGAGTCTCAGCAGGACTGGGACGGCACGGAGGGATGAAGGGGAGGAACAATGAGGTGGATTTCTCTGCAGGAGAAACAGGAGGAGAGGCAGTGGAATGGAATGGACAATCTGCCAGAGAGACAGAAATGAAAGAGGTAAGAAAGAGAAAAAGAGATAGAAAATGACAGATGATGTTAGAATGTCACCTCCGTCGTTGTCTGTTCCATCACTGCAGTCAGTTTCCATGACAACGCTGCATCCAGGCCCACTCCATCCAGTCTGGCAGACGCAGCGCCAGCCACTCTGCTCCAGGGTACAGCGCCCATGCCCACTGCACAACCCTGGGCAGCCGTCTGAAAAGGTGTGTCCCACACACACAAATACACACACACACACACACAAAAACACAAACACAGACACAGACATTATTGGCCTTTGTGAGCATGCTCGTGAGTTCAATATGAAATTTAAATCCTAAACAAAGATAGATTACCTTTAACAACAACGTCCAAATCATGAGTAACTGTGTGGAGGAAAAAGAGAGTATTAGGTAAGAGGCGGCACTTGTAAATGGAAAATAGCCCAGCGACAGAGACACCGTTTTTTTTGTGATATTAATCACACTAATCAAAATATCACAAGGAATAATTAAACACTCTCCCATGCATACACACAGCTCACCAATGTTACAATGCTCTCCCTCCCAGCCAGGCTGACAGATGCAGGTCCCATCATGGCACTGGCCATGTTCTTCGCAGCGAGGATGGCATGCTCTCTGGTCGCACGCAGCGCCAATCCAACCCTCCTCGCACTGGCACTGGCCCTCTGAGCAAACACCGTGGCTGCCACATGGCACCGGGCACAGCTCTGCCGAACAGGTGGGTAGGGATACGGGTGAGAAAAAATGCGTGCAAGTGTGAGAGCGTGATGAGAGGCAGGGGAACAAACGGAGGTATTGAGCGTTGGAAGGAAAAGAAAAAGGTAAAAGAGGCACAGGGGACGGGGAGAGAGGAGTTGGGGGTGAGCCATTGGATATAGGTGAGATAAAAAAACACAAGTAATAGAAGAGGATAACCTCAGAGACTAAAAAGTCTACTTTCTCACAATACACAATCTTCCCACCTCTAATAGCTGAGCTCCCTGAAGGAGGGGAAGAGTGAATAGACTCATAATAACAGCCAAATGATTCGTATTTGCACCGCATATTTAAACTACCGGGACTCCAATTCAGCTCTATTATTCTTTTCTGACATTTTGATCAGATTTGGTGGGTATGTTAATACCCTTTCCTTTTCTCCATCTATCCATCTTTGTCTCTGTCAGCCTTCCCTTTTCAGTATCCCTTCCCCCCACCTCACTCTTGCAACATCCCTTTAAAATTCTTTCCTCTTCTTTTTTGTCTATTTCCTTTTTTTCTGCACTCCTCACCATCTCACTCCCTCTCTTTTTCCCTCTCCGCAGAAGCAAAGCCTCATCCATCAGTAAAGAGAGCAAAGTGCTGGAGGCACACAAAGACTACTTATCCAGCTGCAGTAAAAAGTTATTTCAATTTAAATATACATAGCATGGAGAGGGAGGAAAAAGTGGATTAAAGTTGGAGAGTTTTTCAGCTCTCTATTAGAATTACATTAGCTTAGCTATGCTTCAACAAGGCCAGGATGTGGAATTGCTGGGCGCTTTTGATTAAAAGCCCGGCAGGTAAAGAGAGGCCACTCATATCTCAGATATTCAGCTACGGTCTATCATTATCATGGGCTATATCACTATATTAAGGCCTGCATGCACCTGAGAGCAGGAGCTAATGCCAATTGCCTGCAAATCATTGGTGTGCATGGGAAAGCTGCACCTTTCCAACACCAGCGTTAAGCTAGCGCGGTGGAAACAGAGGAGAGTCACTGCTGTAATGGCTATTTTCCTCTCTGTCAGTTTACACTGCAAGGACAAGGACACTTTTCTCACAGGGTAGCAGACAGTACTGCATTCTATATATTCAGACTCCATCGTACATGTGCTGTTCTTTTCTCCTTACAATGGCTTTCTCACAGCTGTTTTCTTTACAATCGGTGCTCAGTTGATGTGTATTCCAGCAGGTAGAGTTTACTGACTGCAAAGGAAAGTCAAAGTGGTTTTAGATTAAAGATATTTTTCAAAACCATACTTAAAAACCACACGCTGACACACACTAATATGAGGCGTACAGGTGAAGGGGTATGCGGTAAACATCAGCAAGCCTTTAAATGCCAAGCTGGAATGTTCCTGAGTGTAGCAGTCTCTCCAAGGCCTTGCAGCAAAGGGAGAATAGTGTGCTTTTCTTTTTTATGCCCTCTCATTTAGCTGAAGGGAATATGTGTGTGTGTGTGTATGTGTGTGTGTGCATGAGCATATGTACACCAGTGGACTGTATGTGTGTAACCCTATAAATGCAAAGTACAGGGAGTTGGTGTTGGGGTTCCAAAGTGCTGCCGTCAGAGAGTCATGAGTGAAATCTCATTTACGACCAGCATGAAGAGAATGCAAAGACACGCATGCAAACACACACAAACACATGCACACACTCGTACACACACGTACACACACAGACAGACACATTTCACAGACTGGCTCAGATGCATATTTCTTTCTCATGTCTATCAAATCCCCAGATAATAGTATCTGGCAAGACCACACGTGCTACAAGAACACTGGCAAACTGGTGATGTGCAATGCATTTTCAGCGTTTTTTTCTGTGGCTGAACAATAATCCTCAGGTATTACCAGTGTAGCAGTCTGGTCCCGTCCAGTTGGGCTGGCAGGCGCAGGTGTCTGACTCAGGGAGATAGGTGCCATGTCCTGAACACTGCTCCTGACAGGCTGGCAGCGGGTCATCACAGCTCACTCCTGCCCAGCCAGCCGAGCACACGCACTCCCCTCGCACACACACGCCATGCCCTCCACACTGAGGATCGACGCAGTCCACTGTAGAGAGAGGGGGGGAGAGAGGGAGAGAGAGAGAGAGAGAGAGAGCGAGAGGACAAAAGGCAAAGCAAGAATGAGTCAGAGGTGAGGGGAGGGAGCGAGGGGGGAAGTCAGAGGGTGTGCAGGGAGGGGTGCCTGCCTCATTATAATCATCAGTTCATCGAGTATGAAAGCAGTGTTCTTTGCATCCCATCCAGGAGTTAACCACCCTAGCTACAATCCCTGTATCTGTTCCACAACATTACACTTCATAGGACACTTAGAACTGAGGCTTTGATAAGGGGTGAAATGGGTTGGTTTGTGTGTGTGTCTGCGTGCGAGTGTGTGTGCGTCATGGTGGTCCACGCTACGCTGTGTTAGTGTGTGTAATTACAGCTCTGAGCGCCAAGCCAAAGCTCAGCTCAGCTCAGCTCCGCCGCTCAAGGTCAAACACCTGATTTCAGTCTCCACAGGCCGAGATACTGGAGGCGACAGCAGGGCGGTCTCTGGGACAGCTGCGCCATCAGGTTATGATCAAGTGTAACATCATAATTGTTTTAAATATCACAGCTTTGTTTGTTTTTGCTAATTTATTGGGTGGTTTTACAATGGACAGCTGCAAGTGGAGGATGTGACAAAGGCCCGTAGCTTTCTGTACAACTGTAACGCCCCTTACCTGAGTCACCTAAGTCATTCATAGTTTATCATTTGAACATTAGGTAAATTCTTATTTTCTTTATTTATTTTTTTATATTTTATTTTCATAGCTACAACTATAGAAAAGTACATGCAGTATATGTTAGACTTCAATCATGGGTGTATGTATGTATATGTGTATAACTAATTGCTAATATTGTTCTTTTATTTTTTAATCCTGTTTTATTTTGTTTATTTTTTCTCTTAGAGCATGAAGAGGACTGCTGAATTTTTTTTCAAATAAATTACCTCTATATTAAAAAAAATGTGTATATCCATGCAATGATTTTTATCTATTGATTATTATTTTCATTTTTCATTACAGGCTAAATTGTGAGCGGTAGCATTATTGTTCTAGAACAACATCGGGAAAAATGATCTATGTTTATAAGATGTTGGGTTGTTTGGCTCTAAGTGTTTTTCAACTCAACAAATGAAAGAGTAGAGTTTCAGTGTTACTGTGTTAAGCCTATAAGATCCATGTTGATCGGACATTTTATGCTTCAGCACTGTCAGAAAGCAGTATTGTATATTGTGTAGCAAATCCTTTCATAGATTTTTTCATTCCTGTTATTTTTCTTTTTCTTGTTTTTTTCATTTGGGATAAACATGTTTTAGGATTTTGCCGCCAGCCTTCTCATCATTCTTTTGGTGATGAAAGGAAGAGGTACTATGTTGCCATGGAGTGAATTAACTTTGCTCTTCCTCTGTTCTTGCAGCCTGTTTGTTAACATTTTGCAAATCTGTACCATGAAAAGTCATGCTGAATTAGCTACTTACAGCTCCTGTTTGCACTGTAACGAGACAACAATCGTCTGCAATGCTTTGATACTGCAGAAAACGCCTACATTTGATGTAGTGATTATTAAGACAAGATCTGAAGTTATAAGGAATTAGTTTTTTTAGATGATTTCTTGGTGGACTAATTGACATTTACCTATCTAGAGCTTTCAATGAGAAGAGGAGGCTCTGCAGATTTCAGCAGCTTTTATGATTTCGGCACATTTCAGTGTGACACTGACACTGACAAATTATGGAAGTGAGAAGAAAAAGAGGTGCAATCTGTCTGTATAAATTGTGTATGAACCCAATTAATGTAAATTGCTTCAGTTAGGTTCAAAGTTAATTCATTATTAAAGTTGCATCCATTGATTATTGGCCACTTCGGGGCAACTGAACAAGCAGAAAACACAACACTGACATATTAAAAGTTGTTAGCAAACAATTGCTTGTTTACACATCCAGAAGACACAAAGCAACATTAACATTCATTATGCGTCCTGTTTCTGTCTACTTGATGAATGCAAGTCCAATATTCACTCTTCTTTTAGCGTTGTTTTGATCTCAACCAACTCCTGAGGTAAATATCTGTCCCTTCAGGAGCAAAATGTTCCACTTTGTTCTCCAGATAGTCGGTATCTTTGTCTGCCTGCCATTTGGTGCTGAGCAGGCTGTAAACAGCTGGCTGCTGCAGCTGGAAACTGGGTTGATGTGGGCAGAGTGGCTGGATGGAAAACCAACAACAATGACAACAGTGTTTGGGATGTTAAAGTTGTTGTTTCTTTTGCGGAGAGTTGGATGGACTTATGATCTAAGTATAGAGTGTATCACATATGCTGTGCAGACTGTAGAAGAGTGATTTGTTTGAAATGTTCTGTGCAGCTGAGAGGGTTTGCAGAGTCTGAAGTCTAAAAACTCTCTGTGGGTTTGTGACTTTACTGGACTCAATACAAAAACCCTGATTAGTCTGCTCTAAATTCACTGCTTATGATATGTTTAAAAAGTAGCAAAGCCGTGCATTCAGATGTTTATTAGCAGAGACATTTTTGTTGCGCTGATGTGACTTCACGACTTCATGTATCAGTGTGTGAGAGCCCAATACTTCTTACCTTGTTCACAGTTAACCCCCTTGTAGGCCGGACTACATATGCAGATTCCCTGGATGCAGGAGCCATGGTTGGAGCAGGTGGGGTCGATACACTGACCCTCCTCCACGTTACACTCTGCCCCCTTCCAGCCCGCCAGGCACACACACCTTCCTTTCTCATACACGCCGTTACCGCTGCACAATACAGGGCA
>JAQNCA010000032.1:6255534-6270382 GCA_029783725.1 Acanthurus tractus
TCTGCCCCCTTCCAGCCCGCCAGGCACACACACCTTCCTTTCTCATACACGCCGTTACCGCTGCACAATACAGGGCACGAATCTGCAACAGGACAAACACAGATTACAACCACATACCCGGTCACACAAACACACACACACACACACACACACACACGCACACACACACACACACACACACAGAGTGCTGCAGTATATTAGCTGGGAGACCGCAGTAACCTGCTGTGAGTGGGGCTACGCTCTCTTATCTCAGCTAGCGCGCGGATTCAGCAAATCCTCAAGAAGGCCCTGTCTCCCTCTCTTTTCTCCCTCACCCTCACGCACACACACACACACACACACACGCATGCACACACACTTCAGCTTATCCCTCACGCTGTTTCAATTTACTCAAGCACCACCTGAGCCCGGCTACCACGGCAACCTAGGAATTGTAGAAAATCCCCCCAACGTCACCTCACTCGCTCTGAACAGGCCGTGAAAACAATCGTGAAAACGGAAGATTAGGAAAGAGAGCATTAAGGGTTTATAGAATGAGGGTGGAAAGCAGAGCTATTTCTATGCAGAGATGGAGAGCTGTGTGGCTAATGTAATGACAGTCAGGTAGAATAAAGTCAGTGAGTGTCTGATGACGCACTGACAGTTACAACCCCCCCACCATCCCATCCTTATTGTAGCTGGAGAAGGTATGGCAGCTCCAGACTTCAAATGGATTAGAGAGACGATCCAGAACCAACGCCTTTTTTCTGGGATAATTTGCAATGAAGGCCCTGTGCGTTCATGCGTGCAGGCATGTGTTATGTGTTTGTTTGATCCTTAGTTAAATCTAACACTCTCTTCCCCACAGTAACACACTCGCACTTCACTTTTTTACATTTCCTGCCAAAACTCGCTGTCTAACTTTTCAAACAGAAAATGTTATAACGTGAGCAAATGAGTAAAGATGAGCGGAACGGATGAATAAGTGATGAGCATAAATAAATCATTCAATGTGATATCATATCAGCTGTTTCTACACAATGACACAGAGACAATTATAATGATTTTACATAGAAGGATAAAGGGAGAGCAAACAGCAAATGACAGACAGGTGGATAAGTGAAAGAGACAGGCAGCAGTGCGATGATGGTATGGAAAGCTTGCTGTTAAAGGATAAGAATACTATAGATGCTGCACATTTTAGTCTTATTGATAACAAATTGCGTACAAAGCCAGATTCTACTCATTTCTCTGTGCCCTCCGACTCTATTGTAGGTGAAGAAAATTAAAGCCTGTACTATTTTAGCTGATTTGATTAATTCATCACAGTATAAATTTATGTACATGATTTGAATTTGCTGTGAATGAAACTCCTGCAGAGGAAACATTTCCTGCTGATGTTTCATATCAACATTTGCAGCAGGGAAGGGCGGTTGGTGGTGGGTGGTGTTGTGTTGCCATTTAGGTGCTAGAAGCCTTTTAATGTAAATAAATAAATAAATATGTGTTTAGGTGGTTTTATTGACAGCGCTTGAAAAGCAGCAGAATGGAGGCAACAGGAAATGGCGGAGGAATTCGAGTCGTGAGTACGACCTGACTCTGTGAACTAATGGAATCAGTGCCATGAAATGTACAGTGCATTATACTGAATTTATCAAGACCACAGGTCAACACAGAGGAAGTGTTTGGTTTTCACTGACAGAGAACAGCATCTCGAATTGAAATATGGGAGCACGTCGGAAAAACAGGAAGATAGTTCTACTAAAAAACAAATGAAAAAATGTACAAACGCCTTCAAATAAAACAGATTGATCAGTTTTCAAGGTCTAGAGTGTAAGATTACGGGGTGATTTATTGGCAAAAGTTGTATTTTCTATTAAATTTTAAGTCAGTTATGTTTCCTTTAAGGTAGAATTGCCTGACAAGAAAAATATGTGTTTTGTTACCTTTACAAAGGAACTGTCTCCTCTTCATCGGAGTTCGCCATGTTGCACCACATTGTGTTTACAATGGCCCTGAACATAAAGGTCCAATTCTCTCTTAAATAAAAGCCTGATTCTCTGTGAGAATAGCTGAGATAAAGAAAGCTCCTGCCATTGTTTGAGAATCTCCTGTACAAAGCCCTAGTGCTGTAAATTACTTCTAGTGGGCCAAAGGCATATTAATGACAGATATTTGTCCCTTGTAAATGCACTGGTGACTTTCCACTATTTAAACTTTTTGTGAAAACCAGCAAACTACTTGGTAACTCAGAGTTTTTAACAGTTAACTATACAGTAAGCATAAAAGTTTGAGGAAAAAATGACAGTGGAAGTGCATGAGCTTGAGGCTTAGCGTCACAGAGGGGTCAGTGAGGTCAAAAAAATATTGAGAGATACGAACAAACTCTTGGATTTTGGTATTTTATGGGCTTTTTAGCCAATAGGAAAACATTTTTAAAAAAAGCCAGCCTTATCTGTTATCAGAAATCGCTTACCTTTGGCACAGTCAGGACCCAAGAATCCAGCGAAGCAGTGGCAGTGTCCGGCCACACACTCTCCGTTTCCATTACAGTCAGTGGAGCAGCCATCCATTGAGTCTGCACAACCCCCCACACACACACACACACACGCACACACACACATCCGACGTAAAAGACAGAGGGGAAAAAAAAAGGCAAAACTTGAAAATATTCCACATGTAACTCCATAAGCTGGTCTAACTCTCTGTTATTGAATGAGAGATCTGATAAGCAATGGATGGCTCCCCAGACTCAGAGGCTATATTAGATTAGTCTGATCCAGCTGCTATCACTCTCTGGGGAATAGCCAAGCACTCACTTACGCTCAGTAGCACTAAGCACATTATACTGCATTACAGGTTGGAAACACACTGCACGCAAATTTACAAACATCAAGGCTTAATTAACAAACTGTTTACAAGGGCGCAGTTTGGAATGAGAGTGAACAACATAAAATCTGACATTGTGAGTGCACAAGTTACTGGGAAATGGGCGATACCGCGTCACTACAGTAGGTTCACCCTTGGCTGGACAAAGATCGGTGTACCGCTTGTTCCTACGAGTGCTTTGTCTCATCTGGATGTGCGTGTTTCAACACATCCTTCTGGAGGCTGTATGGCTTTCATCATATGTTTCCATTGGACTTCAATTAGCTGCCTTCCTTTTACCGGTCTGCTCCTCTCTCATTGATATGTTCATAATGCCAGATTTCATTCTCCTGGTACAAACAGCTTGGCAAAGATAAAGAAAGGGAGCACTTTTGTGCTTTTAGAACATTATATAAGCCTAGCTTAGCTGTCAGCTTTACTCTAGCAGGAAGAATCTGGTGGAAAAGCCCCCAAAGGGCGGTAGAGTTTGGTGTCTGACTTGTGCTGCTGGTTGTCTTGTGCCAGGCTGGCTCTATCTTAGCTAGATAGAGTAATTAAAATTGGTGTCAAGGGTGTCATGCTTTATTTGACCCTGTGCCGTCCTGCTCGGCTTCTCTGAACGGCCATCAACTCCAGATTCAAACCGCTGCAGCCCCCTGGCTCGCTCTGTTCAGGGAGCATGGATGACAAATCCTTCAGTGGCATTGCTTGCACGCTCACACACACACACACGCACGCACGCATACATGCTCACATATACACACCCGCACACATACACACATGCATTTACAAACACATGCACGCAAAGTTATTATGTGACACCCGCCTTGAGGCACGTGTGACACATGCTAATGAGACAGGCCCTGCCAGTAGCCGACAGCACAGCGTTATCCTCCACAGCAGCGCATCACTACAGAAACCAAAGTCATTTTCACCTCCATCACCTGTCATCGTCACACTGATGGAGAGAAGGAGTGGCAATCATCTTTTCTCCCACACAGTCAGGAGGACTCACAAAACCTCTCTGCATATATGTGTCTCTCTTTTCTCTCTTTCTCTTTCTGTCTTATACAAAAAAAAAAAGGCCCCACATACACAGATTCCAATATCGTATCTGGCACCTGACACATGCAATGAGCAAAAACTTATCTGCAAGGTCACAGAGCTCTTTTTATTCCAGAGGAGAGGAGTTATCCGTCAGAGAGCCTCATGAGGCTGTAAGGTGCAGGGTTGTCATAGTGATATAAGCTCTGTATCTTTCAGGTCAATGTCTGAACTATAAAAATCTCCAGGCAATTAACAGGTAAAGTATGGTGAGCTGTGTCTTTATTTGTTACAGTATATAGAGTGTGAATGTGTGTGCGTATGAACGAGTGTGTGTTTATGTGTGTGTGTGTGTGTGTGTGTGTGCACACGCACATGTGTTCAGGCATCCGTGAGACACCCACTCGTTTCTTTCCACCGACTAAACCCTTTCCAGTTAGAAACCACTCATGCCATAAGTTATTGCAGTTAAATGCTATTATAAAAGAGGTGCTTCCAGCCAAGTGATCTGATTGGTCAAATAAGCATTCCAATTGTACTTTATGAGCCCTTTAAGTTTCAGCCATGCTTTATGACCCTTGGGCTTTATGAATTTATGAAAAAAAATGAAATGGCTGCTCAGCTAACTAGAAGTATCCAGCCGCAAAATACATACTTTTTTTTTTTGTTTATCATCCATTTTGTTTAAAGTTCCAGGAATTTACAGGAAAGTTTTTCCTCGCACTTTGCTGGCCATTGTATAAAAGATATAATAATGGAGGGAACGTGTGATGACAGCTGAAGTATAGCAATTATGCATAATTAATAGCCTTGCAGGAAGCACCACTCTCTGCCCGGGTGCAGGCTGAGTAGAATTAAAGAAGATGGGGCTGGAGTGGAGGTGTCGTAATGGCAGAAATCATTAAGCCTGAGCTTTCGTGGGTCACAAGTAAGTGTCAATAACAGCAGAGAAGAGAAAAAAAAGGATTTCTATGTATCTGCTGCTTCTTTTTTTTTGTACAAATGAAGAAACTTTTGTGAAAAAATCTATTCGAATCAATTCAATAGTGTCTATTTTGAATCAAGCAGATGTTTTCTCACCTTTTAATTCTTTTTTTTAACATCTATGTGTGACCTGCTAATATATTATAGTCAGAATCAGTGAAAAATAACTGTAGTGTATAGTGCGTACACATATCAGCTTCTATTACAGTATACATATAAGCATTTGTTCCAAATATTTCCTGACTGGCTCAGCAGCAGTTAAGATGTAACTGAATGCTGTGATTGTGCGTCTGTTTGTGTGAGTGTTTGTGTGTGATGGCCTGTAAATGGATGACAGAACGACATAATGCCTTCTGACTAATACAGATCATTTTTCAGCATTTTTCATTCTTCTTTATGCCTTTTTCAAGGTGATGATTACAGTGATCATCTATGACAGTTTTTCTCATCTCACACAGTCAAATACCTCATTAGCATGTTTAAACACCAGCACGCTTCACGTACAGTACGTCTGCTCATTATTATATAACAAGCATATCTTTGCACATCAGCATCATTTCATGTATTGTTTTCATATCATTTATGCTCTCATATTTTTCCCACTCACTCATACATTATATCGATTGATTTCATTTATTTATTTATTTTTAGACTTTTTCTTATTTATACTCTCTGTTTCTTTGCGTATCCAGTTACTGTTTGCCGCGGAAAAGCTCAATTTCCCGACAGAGATCATCTCGTCTCTCCCTCATCTCCCCACAAAGCTCCACTCTGGGCTCAGCATGCTGCGTCTCTTGTTAGAACGCATTGTACTGTAGCTATATGGTTTTGATTTTCTGCCTCTAGAACAAGTGTATGTTTGTAGCCCTCGTTAGAGGCACAAAAGGGCAGTGAATAGAACCCTGACATCAATCCTTTAATATTATTTTCCTCTTTCGAGCAGAATCACTCGGTTAATTATGTGAAAAACCTAAGTGGACAAAAGGGTGCAATTCTGAGCCCATCTGTGGTGTCTATATTTGTTTTGATAATTAAAGAGGAAAAGGAAAGTTAACTCTTTGTAAACGCTGCTGTTTCCTGTTTAGCACAAATGTGCTATGTGCTATGTGACTCAAAATAGGTCTGGTATATTCCAGACTTTACAGACAGCACACGAGTCAACAAATGTTTGACAGCTCTGAAATAAAATCTGTGTTTAGCTGTCGCATGCTGTCAGTCATTGTATAAAGAACTCCCTCAATATGACGATAAAAGATGTCTTCAGTGTAATGTCTCGCTACTTTTGTGCTGTTTGATGATTGGCTCACACAAGTTGGGCTTTTAAGAGGTCGGTGATCCACATATTTAGCATTGAGGAAGCCTGGTGCAGTCTTCCTGATTTTCAACTGACTGACTTAAAACTAAATAAGGCAGGGACAGATAATCACCAGAAGGACAAAAACTAAAATTGAAGTCTATTTAAAATCTGTGCTTCTCATTATGTCTATTCATTACACATGGCCTGCTCTGAGATTGTTACATTACCTATCTACTGTGTCTAAATTATCAACTTTTGCCACGATGTAACCAAACATTCCCCAACACTTTTTTATTATTTCAGCGCTGTATTCTCTTTAAGGAGCACTGGACATAGTGGGAGTGAAGAAACTGCCCTGGTAATTATCCACTTGTCTATATTCAGCCACGTACTGTTGCATTATTCACATCCTTCAATTTACACTGCCGTCCGTGTGTGTCATATCAATGAGCTGGAGTTAGCAAGCCCTGTCATTACTCCCAGTGCTGTCCTCCCATTTCTTACGGCTGTCTCTCTCCGTGCCAAACTCACTCTTAAAACAGGAAAAGTTCTCCTCAAATGTCAGTGAGTTTCAAACCACTCTTGGCCGTGTCCCTATGGTTTTTTTTTTTTTTTTTGCATATCAACAATTAACAGAAGAGAGAGGGCAAGAGAGTGAAGCAATCCCGAGACACAAACAATTACAGGAACACATAATGCAATGTTAAAAATGATTGAAAAAATGAAACTGTACGATTTTTAAACTGTAAAGGAGAACAAGCAGATGACAGGGAGGAAAAGCCAGGTATTTTATAGTTTTGCTCACCTATGGGAGTGCTGTGGAGTAACACTTGCTCTAGGTTGCGTCCGTCATTGTAGAGAGCGAGGTGCCAGGTGCCAGGGTCCATGTACTCAATAAAGCCTGTTTCTTGGAGGCCACTCAGCAGCAGGCCTTTGGGAGCTTTGGCGGTTGAGACGGGATCAGTCAAGGACCTTGGCAGCGCCTTCCCATCCAACAGTTTTACAAAGTCGAACTGGACACAATCAGACAACAACAATATTATCCAATTAGGATGAGCAAGACAGGAATTTGTAAAAACCTGCATGAATAAAACCAGACATTTGCTAGTCAAACCTTGTGCGCTGGTGTGTGGCTGTTGTTGGGTGAGCTTTGTGAAACTGCCAATTGAATGCAACTGGAAAACTGCTTGCATTTAAAAAGTTGGGGGATAGAATTACATGTGGATATCAGATACAAAGAAATTTCAAGGAAAAAAAAGGGGAAATTGTCATCCATGGCAGCTCAGCCATCTATCAGACATGTTTCACAAGAGTTATTTCAACAATTTGACTTGCCGCTAATGGCATTGGCAGACTTTACAGACCAGGTTTTCAAATGGAACAGACTATTATTTCATTTGTCTAAACGTTTCCTTTTCTCTCTCGCTATCTTTACCTTGCTACTCCACCTTCGTCTCACCCTCCCTCCCTCCCCATCCTAAACCTTCTTGAACTAGCAAGCGCTCGCTGAGTCTTATTCCCCCTGAGGGTTGTGTGTCACGCTAGTGTCAAAAACAGCTAATTAGACCTCTTCATGCAGGCGAGCGCAGGGGCGCGCTGAAGTTAAAAAGCAGATGACTCAGTGTGTGTTGTATTTTTGTGTGCATATGTGCTTCTTGCAGGGCACAAAGCTGTTCTTCACCGAGTACAACTCGTGTGTGCGTGTGTGTGTGTGTGTATTGTTTCTGGAGATGTGTCTGAGACAGATTTTATCCGCTGCCGATTAAATCAGAAATCCTACTGAAAAATATCATGTATCCACACCTTTGAATTTTTTATTTTTTTTTGCGAACATTTTGTCCTTGTGGGGAAAATGGCATCTTAGTTGAAAAACAACACATTTCAAAGTCAACATCTGGTTTGACAGAGAAAAGACTGATTACTCTGCAGATTCTCAGCAGGTAAAACTTCAGTTTGCCAGAACGTCGTACACTCTGCTGTAATGCAGCTTTGCTCACAGCTTAATTGCTCTCATTTATGTATTTTTTGTTTCTGTTGTCAGAACAAGAATAAAATAGTGATTTGTTCATGGCTCATAAATGCTGCCTGTTAAACAGGCAGTAAGCAGTTCATGCTTTGCTGCACTGAGACATTGATGAAATATATTGTGTTCACAAACTTGTCTGACAAAACAAGCATAAATACAATTGAGTGAGCCCTGTTTGTTCTGTGATCGCCTTCACTAACATTTAAACTGAGGGATGACAGACAGGTTAAAGGTAACAGAAAGTTGTTTCCTCTTTACTTCTCATTGCACACAACCTTTGACCTGTCTAAGGAAACATACATCTATGTCATTTAACTTGAGCCTCACGTCTGACAAAAGTTAGCTAGCTAGCATGCTTTTATAGCAGTGTAGACATGTGTGACTGTGTTATGCCTATTAACTATCCTCTCAGTGTCATGAAACAAAACATTCAATCTTCTGACTAAACACAATAAACTGGATCAAACCTTATCAATGACTGATCCATAGGATTGAGTCTGAGAGCACTGTTGCTTGTGTAGTCTTAGTGATCTAAATGTAATGTCTTAAAATACATACTGAACGCACTTTTGAAGAGGAGACAGTCTGAATAACTTCATGTCATGACATATGAATGGTAATAATTTACTGCAAAATGAACTAAAGCACACTTGAGTAGTGATTCACTTGTGTTTTTTCAAAAGTAGAAGTGGGGTACAAGGTCAGTGACTGTGAATATTTGAACAGAACTGAACAAAATTTTATCAAACAAGAGAAATTGCAATTTTCACCTCCATAGGCAAAAGTAATCCTACAGGAAATTCCACGGGAGAAAAACAAGCCAATCAGAAATTACTTATTGCAATTTCCCGTCTGGCACACTGTTAACACAGTCATAGCTCGCTCAAATTAAATATTTCTTTGCGGGATGACATTTTCTCTACAAAATCTAATTTATGTGCCTCCAAAAACTTTAATAAGTGTGTTTAAAATATCTCACTGCAATATGAGGATTGAGACACAAGCAGAACACCGCGTACAAAACTGTCTTCAAAAAACACACTTGAGGTGAATTATCACTCTGTTGTGTTGGCTCACTAAAAAACCATTTTAGTGTAGATAAAGTGCCAAAATAGAGAGACAAAGATGCATTAGTGTGGATGTGGTACTGTGGTTTTACGACAAACAAGCCAATCTGGGCGAACAGCATGCGCAAGAGGGGTTTTCATTACCTGGGTGTGTGTAGGCGGTATGTTCCTGCGTCCATAGACCCCCAGCAGCGCGTTGTGTGAGAGAGAAAGGTTGAACTTGATGTAGGTCGGGTGGTGCACAGTCATATGAAACCTCCAAAAAAGTCCCGGCGGGATTGCCTGGCTCTGCTGGGTTCCAATGTCGACCTCTCCACGGTCGATGGCCCGGCCTCTCACCCATTTCTCTGCAGATAAAAACCAAAGACAGGTGCACGCTGCAGATTTGTCAAAGTAGACAGGGAGTTCTATTAAGCATTAGAGGTGTGAATTAATAACCAGCCTGATGTTCTCAAACATCAGTGTGATCAGCAGCAGTACTAATGAGGTGAGAATGAACAGGCATTGGGAATGACTGAGCACTGGTGAAAATCCCGCTTTTCAAGAGACCCTGCTTTGGCAATTCTTTGGTAAGGCTCTGCATAAAGATGAACTGCTTTAGAAAGGAAGTGTTTTGTCTGAGATCTGTCTACTGGGGCTTTGTCATGTGCTATATTAGCATCTCCTAACAAGAAAGAAAGGGTGCGTGCGTGCGTGTGTGTTAGCATGTGTGTGAAAAGGAAGGAGACAGAAAGGTGGATGAGAGAGGGCGAAGAGGGCAGGGCACGCACACACACGCACACACACGCACGCTCGTGCGCACGTATTCACAAACAGCGTCACGGCACAAAGATAGTGTCTTGAGTGAGAGCATGTTTTTGTGTGTGAAGAGAATAGGTCTTTCCAACAGTCCCCTGGCCATCAGCTCCTCTCCTCTCCATAAGCCTTTATCAACCAGCAGGCCTGAGTCTTTTGTGAAGGGGAGCAGGCAAGGCTCTCCAGCCCTCTTTGTGTCAGCCTTTATGGAGAGATATATCTCTGCTTCTAAACTAAGATGGAGGAAATACGGTGACAGAAGAGAGCCAGCCGATCGTTACGGCCACAAAGGCAGAAGAACAGTTAGGAGCAGATTCATGGACGAGGCCGCTCGTTCTCAATCCATAATGCCTGCAGCTTTACCACTCCATTATGGCGACACCATACCCACCCACAGGCCTGAATATATCACATGTGCTCTCACACACACAGGGAGGTCGAAAGCGAGGACCTTTTAGTAGCTTCTGTTTCTATTGAGGTGTGCTCGCAGCATGAGTGTTAGGATGGCCATGTTGTTTTTTTAGCCAAATGGGTTCTGACGTAAATTACAACTATTGGACAGATTTCCAGAAATTTTTCATGGATCTCTAAGGATACACACTTGACTTTTCATCCATTACTAGCATGAGGCTAATGCTCATAGTTTGAATGAGAAACTGATAATTGTTGAATGGTGTGTCTAGAAATCTGTTTTGCATGTTAATGTCCCTTCATAAGAAACATTGGAATATCTCTGATGATCTTTTCATCCGGCATTATCATCAGGTGAAATTCCCATTTGGTAAGTACTTTGGTTTATTACCAAATACCTGATATGAGTATGGTATTCTCATTACTCCGAGCTTTATTTTGTGTTTTAAATAGCAAATATTAGCATGCTGCATAGTAATCTGTCAGATTATAAACATGGTAAACATCATTAAAGAAACCGCAGCATGTAAGCATTATCACTGTGAGCATGTTAGCACACCGCCAGACACGTTTTACATTAACCCTAGAGATCGGCTGTAGCTTGCCTAAATATGTACTAACATTATGAAAGAGCAGCAAACATCATCATAGACTCTTACTGTTTTCACTTACTTTTCTTAAACAAACTTTAATGAGTTTACTGGGGGTTTGGGATTGTTAAAAAGTAGAGCAAATGAATGCAGACAGCAAAACTTTTACCTGAGGGCCAAGGAAAGGAAGCTCTGATGTTTTTCTGACTTTGACTGTTGTCTGCTTCTTTACTAATCTTTGAATCAATAACACACACTCAAAATGTATTTTTCACTTGTACAGAAATGCCAAAAGCTGAACAAAAAAAGTGAGCACGCTAAATTTTTAACCTAATAAATATCAGGATATCAACATTGTAATTTTAGGCATTTTAGCATGCTAACAGAGCCTCACAGACACAGTTAATTCTCAGCTATTTTTTCTTTGTGACTACAACTCTTACTATAAAGGCCTAGACTGACACAATGCCACATATAATGTTAATGAATGCCAAAGAATTGTTTTCTCTTTCATCTTTTTGCTCCTTTATCTTCTGCGTATCAGAACTACAGGATTGGAAAAAAAAAAGCCAAATTGATTAGTCGGGTAATTGATTGAACTTGACTGAGCTGTGACAAGAGAGCTGGAGGAGAGAGGGGGAGGAATAACAACAAAGGCTGAGAACCATGAGAACAAAAAGAGAGTTTAAAAAGGTTTGAAATGAGAAAAAAAAAAAAGAGACAGGTGTCCCATATGAAGCATAAATTGTCCCTGTATTAAAATCTCTACCAAACAATATAAAAGCAGCTTGGCAGTACTAAAGTATGCATTCATGCATTCCTGCTGAGTCTACCTCAGCAGTCTATTCCTTTTAATGCTAATCCTCACTCCTGTGCCTCACTACAAAAAAATAAAGGCCAGCAGAGGGATGGATGTCCCGAGGAAAGCAGCCTTTTATTCAACAACAGATGAATAGGACATGAATAGGGCATGGCAGTTGGCAGAGCACTGGCAGGCAGACAGGCGCGCAGGCGGGCCGGCGAGCAGGCTGACTGGCAGGCTGGCGGGCAGATGAGCAGGCAGGTCCTTCTGATGCTAATTACTGTATAGCGCCTCTCCAAGTCTGACGCAACACAGGGACAGAAAGCGGTGCGCAGGTCAGCCGCGAGGATGGGTGCTTGGTAGAGGGAAGGAAGAAAAAGAGGAGGGAGAAGAGAAGAGATGACAGAACCATGTCCAAAGAGGAGGTGGCTGTGTCAAGTTACAGCTGCTGATGCAAGAAAGAAGAAAAATCCTCCCTACATCTCTCTCCTCCTGTCTCAGCAGTTGAGAATAATAGCGCAGCTCGAGTAAAAAAGAAGGGAGGATCGAGGCATTTTGGGAGTCCCGCAGAAACCAGACGGATCGCATGGTGACTGGGGCACCTCCAGGCCTCCCCAGCTGCTCAGATTACTGCTGTCAATCACTGTGTTCCACCAGCACCACAGCCCTGTGTAACTCAGCACAAAAACCTGAGACCACACTTTGAAAATATCTTTCAAAACAGCAAATCGCTTTTTATTCCTACTTGGCAGGCAAAGGCGATACAAGCTTAAACAAGCCAATATGTGAGCAGGGAGGTAAAATTCCTTCACTTCTTGCTATCTCGTGGCTTTAATAAGCGAAAAGCAGCTTGAAATTCACACTTGCTATCAGTTACTTAGAATAAAAATAAAAACAAATGGCATCGCATAAATCTCCTCTTGTGCTTTTCATCATTAGTTGGCAGCAGAAGCTAGTTGTAAGCAAAAAAAAAAAAAAAATGTATTAAAGTTTATTTCAAAATGTTGAGCTTGTTTAAGGGCCGATGAAAGTGTTGCATAGCTTATTCATGTCTGCCATCAAGCACAACGTGCCCTTGATGGGAATGATAAAGGGTTAGTGGGCAGGTCTGCTTAGAACCGACATACTGTTGAGTTTAATGATGCTGCCTCAGCCAATTATACTGGTAGTGCAGCACAGTGCGCACATAACACAGCTAATGCCCTCATTGACACTACTCACCCGCAATAAGATAACAAATACACACAATGCAATATTTTCTCCTAAATTAGTCCTTGAAAGGTTTCCACGGGACATCTGGATTAGGAGGATTTTATTTTTGAACTCGTAACTTCTCCCATTTCTAATGACTCGCAAACATCTCTTCGATGTCTTCCTTCATCCCTCTCGTAAAATGTGTGTTTTTGTGAGTCAGTGTGGACTAATTTGTCTGTCTGTCTGTTGTGTGTGTGTCTCTCGAGTGTTTTGTGTATCTAGTGTGTGTGCGGGCAGGCAGACGAAAGAGATGAGCTACATTAGGACTTGGGACACAAGGTCTAATTAATTTCTCTTGCCTACGGGTTATTCAGGTAAAACAATTACACCTGTAATCTATTTTCAAAGGAACTAAACTGTCTTTGCAATTAATGTTATTATCCCTCAGATTCTAATGAAGCAGAGAACAGACTAAAAGTGCAGTCGGGTTCTTGGTGACAGGACATGTCTGGGGGGACTGGAACTGTGTGAGCGTCTGCCCATGAGTGTTAGCTGATATTGATGCGTAGGCCTGTGTGAGGATCTCACACACATTGGTGCAGACAACATTAATAGTGTTCCAAATGCAGGAGAGATTGAGTTTGCCGCAGGATGAATAAAAATATCACAATGGGCAAGGTCTCTATAATTACTTGGATTCAATTAAGGGACTTTTGAGCAGTTGGCTTAATAAGCTTTCAGCCTCCTCTCTCCACTGCGCAGCCTAATGAGTGTCAGTCAGAGTCAGGAGAAGATAATGCTCTTGGCCTTAGGGCCTTCCATTACTCTCTCGTCCTCACCTTCTACCATCCAACCTCAGGCTATGTCTGGGACAAGCAGGTCTGCCTGTTCACAAACTCATTCACTCTGTGACACTCGGAGTGCACTTACTTTGTTACACATGTAATACGTGTAGTATAATTGACACATCATGAAGGACTTGTGTTTTTTTTTTTTTTTTTATTGCCCTTCACTAAGCTCATACTAATCTAATCTGTGTGGAGGCCTGGAAGGAAAAAAAAAACAGAGCTCACTAGTTATCCATGTTATTCAATTCAAGACCTTGATCCAGATGTTTTTTTAAGAGTCTTAATGGACTTCATTCAATAAGTAATGGAATCACACACAAATGTACAATTTTCATCTAAAGTGAAAACATTTTTTTTTGTCTTACATAAAAAGATTTCCTTGTTCTTCTTAGCTGTCTTTAACAGACAATAGTGGCTCATTTAAAAAAAATAATAAAACGAAACATGTCATATGAAGATGAAAAACAGCAAGGGATCATGGGAGTTGTTACCCTTATTGCTGAATGACTGCCACCGAAAATGTAAATCTGTCTGACGTGACTTAGGTAAGTAATGTACTATAATTGTATCCACATCATCTTATGGTTTGACAGTTTCTCTTCTTGCTTACTGACCCTTATCTGGTCTTCCTCATGTCATCATTGACAAGTAACCAAGTAAAGCACTGTTAAATGAAAAAAAAATGCAGCTATCTCTGGGTTTATAGTTGGAAACATTTAAGACAATGTAAATGCACAAATGGTAAAAGACGTAACATAGGTCATCTTTATACATTTCGAGCAGAATTCATGGTCAACACATATTGTGTATTTATGTGGGTGCAGCTAAGTTAACAAAGGTATAAATTCAAGAAATATAAAAGAATTTAGCAAAGTTTAAATAAGAATATATATATATATATATATATATATATATATATATAAATATATATATTTTTGTCACT
>JAQNCA010000032.1:6275844-6287748 GCA_029783725.1 Acanthurus tractus
AAATTCCACAGCTTAGATCATACATCACAAAGCTGCTGGAGCATCTACACAGAGACATTTAGACATGTATATCACCAGTTCCTCCTGACTCACTGAATGCATTTACATGAGCTGGGGAGGGGGGATCTCGGCTAATCAACTTCACAGTGAGTCTTACTTCTATAATCTGAGTTTCAGTTCTTTAATTTATTTTAATCTGTGCAGCGACTAAATCCGCAAAGGTTTATGAAGCTAATATTACCTACACAAGCTAGCATGTTTAGCATTTTTGTCTCAGACAAGTCTTAAGATTTATATGCTGAAAAAAAACATAGTCCTCTCAGTGATTTGACACCTCTGGCAAATAAGCATTTAGAGGGAAAATGATGTAACTGACCTAAAACATTGGGCTCTATGCATGGCAATGATCCCACGTGATCTTTGAGTGACAAGCATCTTCTGCATTTGCTGGCAGTTGCGATTGTGTTTATGTGTATCATTCTCCATACTTATGAATATTTTTTTCTATGACTTCATGTTCCGAATAAATGTGTGAATATACCCTGTAAATGAATGTTTCCACATACAAGTGCACATTATTCACAGAAGCTCTCATGTATTTATTTTGCTTTTTCTGTGACCTCAAATTCAGCTTACGAGTGTTTGTGTATTCTATACAAGTGAAAGTTTAAACACACAAGTCAGTTTTCTGTCCTACAAGTTCACCTCTCCATCCCTTCTACAAGCTCTTGCATCTTGCAGCATATTGTCCTTAACACCTGCCTTCAGATGTAAGTATTTGAGCTGGCCTTTCTCACATACTCCTATGTGTGTTTCTGTAGACTTGGCCAAGGGGTGTTTAATAAAGGTGGCACAGAGAAGCAGAGCCTATTGTGAAAGGCCTGTTTTATCTTTTCAACTTGTAGCTACAAGCAAACTAAGTGATGAAACTCAATACAG
This sequence comes from Acanthurus tractus, assembly GCA_029783725.1. Classification (NCBI taxonomy): domain Eukaryota; kingdom Metazoa; phylum Chordata; class Actinopteri; order Acanthuriformes; family Acanthuridae; genus Acanthurus; species Acanthurus tractus. The sequence continues at coordinate 6,276,784 of JAQNCA010000032.1, forward strand.
CAGAACCAGAGGTTGCAACTTGACTGGTAACACTTTGGTCCGAGATTTGGATGAATTATTGTAGTGGATAAAATATCGAGCCACTACCCACAAGCAGCTCACTTCATTCTAAGTCCATACGTCAAGATTTTTGCTATTTTTCGACCTGTAGGGCCCTATCGTACACTTTCCTCCATGCGCCAGCGGCACATTGAACAGGGAAAGTTTTAATTAATTCAGGGCAGTTTCCAGGTCAACCTTTGCCGCCTTGTTCCAGGAGCAGCAGAGGAATCCTGCTCTGCTCCGCCCAATGCACCACTGGCGCACAGCAGATAGTCCTATCAGCTGTGTAGAATCATCTCATCAATTCATTGGTGTTTTTCTGTCCAAAAATGCATGAACCAATCAGATAATCCGATCTCACTCCCTTTAAAGACTGATTCCGCCATGCGCCAATGACGCAGGCATATTGCTATCGTACACCCGATGCAACGTAAACAGCTGAACTCCAAGGATTTATTTATTTATTTACTTATTCATTCATTCGGTTGGACAGGACAGGAGCAAATGCATTACATTACACACCCCTTTCTCATAAATGAAAGGGGTGTGTGCATCTTAGCCAAATGCAAAATCCACACACTCCCATACACACGCTGTTTACTTCAAACTTTACGGTTTGGGATCACAAATATTTTCAAAGGAAACTTGACTAACTTCACTAAATATGTCCAAAGCAAATCTTAAGCCAAATATTTTACACTGCTGAGAGGCAAAAACAGAAAAGAAAAGTGTGTTTGATTGTGGAGAAGTATGTGAGCACACTGGCCAACTGCGCCGTATCTTACAGTACAGGCTGTTTTACGTCTGCGGCTGCATTTAGACCAGGTTCAATAGGGCCTGTAGTCTTTAAGCACAATTTATGCTGACTCAGACATCACATGAGGCAATTTAACAGACTTTGTTCGAGTCTTTCTAAAGTCAAAAAGAGGTTTTGTACAACAACCACAGCAGAGCTCTTCCCACCTGTAAAGTTCCCCACCAATGCTGAAAAAAGATGTTAGAATTAAAATACCTCAAAGCTATATTTAACATTAAACAAGGAAACATCATAATATAGTGCATATGAAATGTACTACTAAGAAAAGAACCTTCATGTAGGATCTTTAGAAAAGACAGGCTTTTCAGTTTCTAAGGTAGATCTTAATTAAACTGTATTTCTTCCAAACAAGCTTACTTACTTACTACAAATTCACCTAATTTAATCGTTAATCTTTCTTGATTAAACACCCCACCCGTTTTACTCCACACTTGCCATTTAATGTTATATTGTCATAGAAATTAGGCGTCATGTTAGCTCATGCTGGACACTGGAGTCATACACCAAAACTTTGACAGCCGCTCTTTAAATTATGGTTTATTCAGTCATACACCATTTACAGCCCATTTTCAAAACAGGCTGGTCCTTTTAAAACAACTTCTTCCTCACTGATTCCTGTTATACCACTGCTGCCACATTCACCACTGCTACTGGCAAAGCTTTGCCTCCACCACCCAGTTTCCACCTTAATAGTTCAGAGTCCTAACATGGCTTGAAGGTGAAATGGTATTAGTGTCTTGCTTTGGGCTGTCTTGTGTACCCAGCGGGGGGTTTCTGTGCTGCATACCCTGGCTTGACTTAGTATGCTTAATCCAGAGAGCATCTTCAGAGTGGAGCCTACAGTGCCAATCATAAGTGTATTTCATTTGTTGCAATACATGGTGCAAATACATAGGAAAAAAAAGTGTTTCTGGCTGAATTTCAAAATATAGCAGCAAAGCAGCGTTTAAATCAAGTAGAGTAATGCCCTAAACCATTGATTATTTAATACATTGGATATTAAATTTTAAAAAATGCTGTAATGCATTTGCTCTGCAACACAGCAAACAGGCAAATCCTGTCAGTAGTTTAGTACAAAACATCTTTTAATATGATGTAAACTGTGAGGGTGTCAGCCCACCTCTGTCCCCAGCATGTGTGTTTTCAGGGTTGAGTGTGTCCAGCAGGTGGATGGAGCTGGTAGGTCTGGTTTTGCCGCGGTCCTCCTGTTGATGGTCTGCCGAGCTCAGCCCGTTCTCGTACAGCTGGCTCTCGCCGTGCCGCAGATGCCAGGTCAGACCTAACAGGTGGACCGCTACACACACGCACACACACGGAGTCAAAAGGAGAGGAAAAGCAGATAGAAAGATCATTATTCAAGGCATGCAGAGGGGTGTGTCGGAATCTTCTTTAATGCTTGTCTTGGAGCTCTCACTCAGTTTACGTGCTTATTAGTGCCCGGAAATGCAGTGGACAATTAGCAAATACACAAAGAACCCACACACACACACAAATACTCTCACACAACAGGTTCAGTGTATGCACGTACACATGTGTACATGAACAGGGAATGTGGCAGAGGTGGGCAATTAAGGCAGATCTTCAGAGCCTGAGCCCAGGGCTGGTATTAAAGTGCTAACACAGTCTTTTATGCATGACTAATGATGCTTTGAAAGCTGCTGCCGATTCACAATCCATATGGGCCTTTTAAACAACAAAGGGTATGGGAGGATTCTGGATTCCCCCTCCCACTCATTAAACTGTTGACTAGGACAACAATCCAGCCTGCTGTTAAGAAAAAAAGAAAAAAAAAAAACACCTGCCCATTAAGGAAATTAATTAGTGTCTTGCAAAGCTGTCAATAAAGTGTTCAGTTAAACATTCACCTTGCTCTGACCAATCATCAGGTTCCATTCATGTGAGCTTGTGCTCCAACACTGCTCTAGTTTGCTCCTTTGAAAGAATCTAAAAAGGTAATGTCCCTTTGCTGATATGAAGAACAAAGCAAATGAAATAAATCATTGCAGGTTTTTTCTCCTCTGACACATTCGGAACATCAAACAAAAGCAAAGACTCAAATCACAAAGTTACTATGCGCTGGTGGCAGTCAGAGGACGGCTGCTGCATGCAGATCAAGGTAAGGAACTTCTAACGACTTCAAACATCTTCACTGTCTGTCTTCTGTCTGCTGATTGCCGACAGCCAGAAAAAGCACTTGACAAGCGCTCGCACAAAATGGCTGCTTAGAAAAACAAATCCACAATTATACAGCATGACCAACACACAGGTACAAGCACGCGCGCTCACATAAGTGTGCAAATGTATCTGGTATTTTTCACGTATGCATGAATGCACACACCGACGCGCTCACCCACACTTGATCCCCAGGTGATGAGGAATACCTAATTAAAACTCCAGATAGTTCAAAGCCATTTGCAGTCACTTTCCGTTGCAGAAGCAGAGGAACAAAAAAAAAAAGCACTATTTTCTTTGAAAAACATAGCAAATCCATGATGAGCTTTGAGAGTTAAAGCCAATTTGGTCCCATGCTCCACTTTGGCATCTTTAGGGATCAGAAAATCACACATTCCAACATTTCAACTTTTGACTAGCCCTAGCCACTGTTGGTTTAGCTATCTACTCAAGCACAATATGAGCTCTTCAAAGCGATTACTAGGGCCATGAGGGAGACGTCATGCATCATTTAGTTCACACTAATTGAACTGTCAGCCTGTGACGAGACCAGACATGGACACGCACAGATTCTTCACATCAGTGGGGGTACGAGTCACTCATTTTAATTCCCCCCCCCCTTCTTCACTGTAGTTTTCTTATTTTCATTTTAAAAGATGCAGTGTGTGGGATTTTCTCATTAACACATCACTGTGAAATTAGTTGTGATGGCTCATTCTGATGCTGAAGAAAAGTGCTACCTTTTCCTTTGCAACTGCCTTCATCAAGTCGAGAGGTATTTAAAAAAAGAAAAAGAAAGTCAAACAATAACCCAAATGATCTACCTTGTGCATTTAATTTTATGGGTTTAGTTTTCAGAAAAAATCCCTTCCGGTTGTCTGGCACTATACTCCATCTTGAGCAGACAGGTTGGAGACGAAAACAAACCGCTGATTGTCAGAACCCTGCAGTGGTTTCCTTTAAGCTTCAGCCCATTATCATCTCACTTGTATTAAAATTAAACATGAAATATAGCGTTGCATCTACAAATGTAAGTTTGCATGCATCACGACTATTTGTACTGCATTATATTACGCGATGGAGTGGAACAACCTATCATAGGTTCATAAATTAGTCTGTAAGAGTGCTCAGTGAGGGATGACAAGTCATTCCCAAACTGATACATTTAGCATTTCCACCATTCAATCTCTCATGCTTCATTCTCTTCTTACTTCCCCTCATCTGAATTGCTTTTCTTTCTGTCCTTTTCTCCAGTGTGTCCCCTCCCACACACACACACACCAACACGCACACACACCTCTGTAAGCCAAGTGTTACCCACTCCAGTAATGACTCTGCAGCGACAGTCCTCGCCAGCTCTCCTAGCTTCTCCTCTTCACCACTCCATCCCTTCTCGAAAGCCCCTCAGACCCTACTTCTGCTGCTCCTGCTCATCAGCCTCTCTCTCACCATCTCTCTCGCTCACCTGTTTTAGGGCTGTTGACCTTTTGCTAGAACACTTGGCATCTAAAGTCAGAGAGCACACACACACACAGAAACACGGGCTGATGCGACGACGGATAAGGACCTGGGAGTGTGATGAGGAGAGGCTGGTGATGAAGGGTGCAAGTTTATGTGAATGCTCTTATACTTTAGAGGACCTGGTGTCCTCACAGCAATATTAAGATAAGAGATGACGGTGTTGAAACTTGTTCTTTACTTGACCAAGTTAATTATGGGTTTTTAAAAATTGAGTGCTTGTGGAGCAACAGGCAGGGACAAGACCAAGGCTTTAATTCAGGTTTTTCTTGGGGGACGCAGTTGACGTGGGCATGATTTCAGTCATCTATTCTGCCACCAACAGTCCCTTTTAACAGTAACAGCTGCAGCCTGGGCTCATTCAAGGCTTGTGTGAGCATGAAACTCTCCAGGATGAACCATACAAAAGATAAAGCAACTACTACATTTTAGGAGCCATTCTTGACCTTAGAAATATAGTTTGACAAAAATAAAAATCTTAGCTCAAGGTGAGTGAAAGAATAAGTATTCTCGGGTTTCTTGAAAATACAGCGTAATAAGAAAAGATCTATTGTACAGTTAGCAAGTGTTCCAGGAAAAGCTATAAGTGGATAATGAGTTTCAATCTTTTTTTGTTAAGTGAGCAATTGCAATTGTAAACTCCGTACTAAAATTATCATAGAATGTATTTCAGTGCTCAACCGCAGACACTCACTCAACATACAGTTAGCAACATCACACTACCTTGCAAATTACTTTTTCATTTGTGGTTTGATAAACAGTTAATTTACCACAATAAATATCCTAAATTGCTATCTCAAAGCTGTCTGTAAGTCTGTATTTTGCAAGACGTCTAGTTTGCTCTATGTCTGGCTGTGGTAATTTGTCCAAAATTCAATTTGTTAAAAATCAACATAATGTACTAATTGGTATTTTTAACAGTTTGGTGCCCCTTCAGTTTCTAACCGCAACAACACCTTTGTGAATACAAACCCCAGGTTTCTCCAACCATACTGTCGGTTGTTATGTTCGTGCTAACAATAAAACAAAACCCTGTAGACTCATAACCAATGACATCCTGTAAGCTCGAAGCAGAAGTCAGAGTTTGCAAAAGCATTGTGCACAACTCAGAACAGCAGGTTGTTGAGCTAATTTAACTTTGAACATGTGACAATATGCCGCCAGCACCTGGTAAAAAAATATTCACCCAGTAAAACTCTGTCATAATGGGCTGAGTTGGCTTAAGATTAAAAAAAAACAAACAACTCAGCGACTTAGCCAACATAGCCAAATATTTAGCGAGAGTTTCAATGCAAAACACATAACTTAGCAACAGTGCAAAAGCAAGAAGTCTACCTGTGCTTCTACCTTGGAGGCTTGAAAACTGAAGGCCAGGCTGATATTTATTCTAGTCTGTTCCTTCTTCATTTTCTTTTCCTCTTCTTAAGAGTTTTCCGTCTTCGTCCTCTTCTATATCCTCCCTCCTGTAATGTCACACACCTTGGTGCTCCAAACCGTTAGCAAGCTACATGGCTAACGGAGCTAACTAGCACCTACAGTAGCTGCAGTTGCAGGTTACTTCAGAAAACTCCATGACTCACAGTGAGCTGGGTGTGCAGCCGGAGAGCAAAAAAAGGCAAAAGCAGAAACATTTTCTCCATAAAATTTAATCCATTTTCACTGAATTAGTGATGACAGTTAGTTGCTGCCGTGTAAGAGACTGAATGCGGTGAAGTATTATACAGGGTTTCCTTCCCCGGCTATCAGGGTGCAAAGTGACAGAGAGACACCATTTATCCTTTAACAAGTCAGAGTACAATCAAAATAATTTTAAGCTATCAAATTAAGGCAAGATAGTTGCGTAATATTGCTTTATATCTGAAAACAAAAGAAAAAAAAAAACATTTCACACATCCCTGGTTATGTAAGCTTGTTGTTAGCCACCTCAAACCTTCACTCATTTAACCAAAACAACATTATTCCTGACCCACTGAAATTACAGATTTTTTTTTCACAGAAAAGTAGTATCTGTGAAAGCTCCAAAACATTTACAAGGCATTTTATAATGACCTGCTCCAGCAAAATAGGGAGTATACGATTCACTCTCCATGACAGATGGGACTACTGCTATCTCGTCTCTATGAGAGTGTGATGACGGAGACGAGTAGGTCTCCATGGCTAAATGGAGGCAAGAATTCAACTCCAGATCACTGGAGTTCTCCATGTTTGTTATGACACCACCATTTTTCAGTGTTGAGATCAGTAAAAGACCTCCTGAAGTTATGTACTGACTGCCTGTTTCACTCTGAAACATGTCACAGTATGGACACTTAACACTCTCCAAACGCTATTTTATCTGGAGTTTGCAGTTTCCCTCACACGTGTTTAAAGAACTGTGATATGATTTCTGTTTTTTAACATGGTTTTCCTACATAAAAGTTTGTTGTTTTTTTTTTTTAAACTGTAAGTGACTGGAAGCACATTTGCTTCTTTCCTACTTAACAATCACAAGCCTTGTCCAACCACCACTGCTGGTGGGGGGCGTGTGTGACCCCGGAGAACATGCACAGCAAAACTACCGTTCGCTTTTTCATTGCCGTACCAGAATAAAGTGTAATTGCACATTTGCTACAGTAGGTGGCTGTGGCGCTTTCACGCCGCTGTGTCTTGGGTGATCAGTGTTTAGCACGACATTCTCTGCTGTTGCTGCACTGAAGACAAAGTACAGATCCCACAGAAACATTGAGCAGGAGCTGAGGGTTGCAGTACCATGCTTCAAACCCCACTTAGACAAGTTGTGCAGTGCAACACGTGCTCATTGTAGCCATTAATCCTGACTTTATCATTTTGATTAAAAAAAAATCAGCACAATTAGTTGTACTTACTTTTATTTTGTAGGTTAAAGTGTTTTATATGTTGTGCTCCTGAGAAAATCATGCTGATCAATTTTATTTATCATTATTTATTCATTTTATTTAAGTTAATTTTTCAGTATAAAATGGCTCAATTAGTTGGTTGAAACATGTTTATAATTTACATAAGAATTTAATTATGTTGAATTTAAGGCAAATCGATGCACATTAAATCTTTTCTGGTTCAGACTAAAAAACAAGGTTAATAAAGTTTTTTTTGTTGTAAGTGGAACTATATTTCTTTCTCTTTTGGGGGTTTTCTTCAATGGTAACAAGGATACAATGTTATGCAGAGGTGTACTTGAAACAATTTTATTGACAAATAATACTATTTATAGTCGTGGTGGAGGGTAGGGAGCACAACTTGTTTTCTTCTTCCGGGGGGGGCTTAACAGAAAACAATTGAAAAGCACTGCACTTAGGCTGTGAAAGAGCAGTGTGCAACAAGAAGGCTGACAGTTAAAGTTGGAGGAAACACAAAATTCAGTCATTGACATCTGAACATACACTTTTTATGTTGTGCACCAAAATTTGAAGGTGTAAAACTGCAAGTGTGCCTGGCATTTTTATTTGTTTAAAGTTAATTTAAAACAAAGTGTCCTGGCTTGGTACCGCTCTTATTCTTGCTACTGACTGGCAGCTTTTCCACCATATTTTTTTCCTCATCTAAGATGATGGGGAAAAAATTCAGAATCAGATTTCCAACCATTTGAAGTGATTGTGATTGCACAAACAGAAAAAGCAGAGTGCTGTTTAAATAACCAGAAACTTTGGATTTGTCCGTTTTGTTTTGTCCTTTTTTAGATATAAACTGGTCAGCTGACGGTGTAGAAACAGACAGGAAACTGAAGGAAAATTTGGTATCCATGCATATGCAACCAGTTAGATGGTGTGTATGGTTTTACCTCTCAGTATGCCGTGTATTTCTTTGTTACGGAACATTTAGAATATCATTAAAAGAACATTTAAAAAAGGAAGTTACAGCAGCAAAAAAAAAACCTCTCACATCAGCAGTTCTCCACACTTATTAGCTCTATAGCTTATAGGATTTGACAAATTCTGAACCTTCATGTGGACACAAAATACATACACATTCACACAGACACGACTTGGACACAGCATGCAGCCAGTTCTGAGAGCAGCATGTGCTCAGCATGATCCTTCACTCTCACTCTCTTTTTCCCCTGCCTGTCTATCCATCTCTCTCTCAGTGTCCATCTTTTTCACTCGCTCTCGGAAAAATGCACATAACAGTCTCAGTGATTCTGAGTGAGTCCAGTCATTATAAAGGGAGCAGCAGCAGCAGCAGCAGCAGCAGCGGTGGCGGCGGCATAGTGGCAACAGCGAGCAGCAGTGCAGTGAGCTAACAGGCCGAGGCCCTCACGCACATGAATCATTGATTAGTGTGACAGTGAGATGACTGCCAGAGGTAATAGGACGGCACCGCTGTGAGGGGGCTCTGTACTGTACCCTCACTGTCGGCTACCCTGCAGAGATGTGTGTGGAAGATGTGGCAGGCTGAAGAGACGAGCGCAGGGTGTAGTGAGAGACTGAGACAGTTCAGTATAAGAAAGAGGTGCTTGATGTGACTTTTTCAGGTGCACTTAAACTACCATGGAGAGAAGTAAGAGGACAAAAGAATCCAAGCTGGTGGAAATTTGTGAAGTTTTTTCGAGGCGGCTGAAATAAAATGGTCTCCATTACTGCCATTGAACAGCTGGAATGCAAAGACGCAGAGATGACATATCGCCACCGTGATTGACCCTGGGCCTCGAAATTCTCTCCAAAATTTTCACCGGATAGGCATCTTTTAAAGCAGACTATTTAGGCTGGTAATAGCAGCAACTGCGACAATGCTGGTTGCTGCCGCAGTTGCTGCTATTATTGTTGTTGTCAGGCATGTGTGTGTCTCCAGATTAGACAGAAATGAATGTGGGCCCCAGTGATGATTAGATTTCACACTCGTGGTGGGAGAAAGAGTAGGAGATAGAGATAGAAAATTGTGTGTGTGCGAGTGTGAAAGTGAGTGTGTGTATTCCTGTTTTATGCCTGTGTTACACTACATGCAGCTATCTGGTGTTTGTTACAATGCTGGCTTGGGCTGCGGGACACAATGGGCGAGATTGACTCTGAATATACTGTCTTATCGATAACCATTACAGCCAAGGTAGCACCGCAGTCGGTTAAAAATGATTTATCAATACTCTCGCACAAGCGGAAACACAGCCAGGCCCGACTGCATGGTTCTTTTATTCGCTCATACGCATAGCTTACCGCCAACCATATTCCGTCTGACAACCAAAGACTACAGCTGGCTTTGCCCTGCAGCAAACACTTTCAAGAGCATCAGTCATTCGATTTAGTGTGTAGTTTAGCATGTACAGTAAAAGCAATTTCTCATCCAAGTTCTGCATGGCTGTGTCAGCCTCTAGCTAAGCCACAACTTCTGAGGGATGGGAGAAAGAAAGGCAGTGAGAGAAAGAAGGGCAGAGGGAGATAAAAGACACAAGGAGGAGAGGGGAGAGGGCGGGGGGGGGGGGTAAGAAAGAAGGAGATAGACAAATGGGGAAAACAAGTGTGAAGGAGAGTGAAGGAGAGGGACTTCAGAGCCATCTGTGTCTAAGTCAACGTTGGAGCAGAGACGGAGAGCCCGGGGGTCCGCCTGCCCTCCTGTCTTTTCGCCTGTCGGCCTTCGCTCCACTCTGGAAGACAAGAGGTGCTAAAGTGTTTTTCTTTCACCCCCCCCCTCCTCCACTAAGACCCTTGAAACCTACTAATACCACTGCCGTGACTGTTTAAGTGTGTATGTTTGCATGCGTGAGTGTTTTTCTGCTGACATTTGCTTGTGTGAAGAACGCAGGAGTGTGTGTGTGTGTGTGTGTGTGTGTGTGTGTGTGTGTGAGTAAGCAGGAGCACAGCCTCATACTGCAATGTCTTCAGTGGCGTAAACCTGAGGACTCATCATAGTAATGACCTTGCTCATCTGGAATGGGAAGTCCTGTTAGGATAAAGGGATAAAGTGACGGAAAGAGGGATAAAGGAGGCGCGGAGGTGGTGGCACACTTCTCACATCTTGAATGATGAGATTTGCTGTATATCCTGCTGTTTATTTACCAGTAAAACTCACAGTTCCTGTCATCTAGTTAGTCACGGCAGCGACAGTGCACCAAGTCCAGCAGATCACAGCTTTCTGCTTCACGCATTTCTCTGTTGTTCTTTCATTTCTAATCACGCCCCCACTCCCTTTCTGTCAGAGTCCCCCACTCTCCCTGTCTGTCTCCCACTCGCTGTCTTACTGATCTGGTCCTTTTTCTGAAAGCTGAGTCATGTTACAACAGACAGAATAGTGCTAAATGAGCAGGGGATCGGCGCCATGTTAGATTCCCCTCCGGCAGCCACCATCAACCACCACTGAGAGCTAAAACACTGCAGACAAACAGCGACTCAGAACTGCCAAACAGACACGCACAGCTCATTCTCTGTGTGTCTGCGAGCATCATGGAGAGGATGAGAAGGAAAGAAAGC